>NMRB01000001.1:905099-1037726 GCA_002633025.1 Notospermus geniculatus | reverse complement strand
GCTAGCTCTGAGACGATGGAGAGTGACATAGCATTTTAGCGCTCGTGACACGCCACAAATCAATTCCCTTGACTTCACAACAACTCGAACTTATATCAAGTAAGGTCACTGATCAACCATCACTGACAGCAGCATGTCAAATTTGGCACAACATGGCTTTCTTAGCGGCCATCTTGGATGCAACGCTGCACCAAAAGTCATCAAAATTACATCAGAAATTTGTTTCTGCAGTTGATTCATTAAACATGGATACTATCAGAGATCTTGAACAAAGATCTATGCTTATTTATAAGGAACCTTCTTACTGTACTCAGCCCAGACA
Source organism: Notospermus geniculatus (assembly GCA_002633025.1). Classification (NCBI taxonomy): domain Eukaryota; kingdom Metazoa; phylum Nemertea; class Pilidiophora; order Heteronemertea; family Lineidae; genus Notospermus; species Notospermus geniculatus. Next base: position 1,037,404 of record NMRB01000001.1, on the reverse strand, counting down.
CCAAATTTCAAATGGATAACTCACCTCGTTGATAGTTTTTAACAATTTAGCAATGAGTTTTCTGAGTTGGGACAGCTTTGTTTTGGCAGCTTCTGCTTCTTTCTGCTTATTGACCGCATCATTTTGGAAGCTGCTCACCAGCTGAAACAAAAGAAGAAATGCTGTTTACCATGGTGTACTGGAACGTACTCCAATTTTGCCTACTCATATCTCTCCTAAAACCATTTCACCTGAACCCATTTTGCCTACTTCCCAGTTTGCCTAATATTATCTTACCTACTTCCATTACGCCTACCTCCTATATGTACTTTACTTATTTCTGATCACACCGAAATTACCCTACTATCATATCCAATCCTACAGGCTAGAGTTTACGAAACGATAGCTGCCCTAAGTTTCAGTTTGCAGATTAGATATTCTTTGCCATAAGGTACCTGCATATCAAGTTTCAGGTTCAAAACCAAGCGGGCAAGAAATGTACCACCGACCCTTTTGTTCATGACGATGATGATGATGATGATGATGACAATGACGACGTGCCATGCTACTAGCTCACCTGTTTTAGACAGGGAAGCCAAAAATCTGCAACTTGTGTCATACGGGATATTATATGGGATCATCATGAGATGACTTTGAGATCGATTCTCATAAAACTTTATTATCATTAATCACCTCCATAGGTGAAGACAAAACAATGACAAACCTAGGGGAGAAATCTGGGAACCTCGCTTTGGGTGATTTGTACTGGGATGGGGCGACAATTTCACCATAAAGCAACTCCTTAGGTCTTTATAACACGGCTTATGGGCTCCGTGACACGTGGTGTGGTTCCATAAAAGGTGAGCAAGATTCTCATTGAATACTAAGATCCTCAAATTGCATTATTTGACATTTGCTCCTGGAGTTCAACAGCCAAAGTTAAAACATTAGGTGTGCCCGCACTATAAATATTACATACACTACTACATGTGGGTTCGGTAGAGAATTCCTCGTTCATCATGAGAATCTTGCTCACGTGGATCATAAGTCCACCCATTCTCAGTGATAACTGGCGTGAAGGGGAGAAAAAGCATGCAATTTTTACGCAAATCTACGAGAAGGTTTGTATCAACTGAGCAGAAATTCATTAGGAGTTGTTTTTGATTCAGAAAGGGAGAGAGAAGGGTGTCTGGAAGCTTCCACTATCAACAATCCTTTCCTACGACTTCAGATACAGGCCAAGGGCTCTGAGTGGAACACATTATTTCAAGGTTGATAAAAACATGTAGGATAATGTCCTTTTAAGATACCTTTCGAAGACCTTTCTCATAGTGATCAAAGAATTCATCCAGTGGGAATGATGCAAGTTCCTGCATGTTGAGATTGGCGATTGCATCCTTTTCCATCGGCCATTGCGGTGGCAAGAAATACCGTAAACAGGTCCTGCAAAGGAGAAAAACATTGAATGGAGACTTGAGCCATCAAATAGGGCATGTTTTACAAGAGGTATGACCTGTCAAATATGATTTTCGGTTTCTGTATTTTATCAAATATTCAGACTAATATTGATCTTACCTGTATCCATCAGCGATTTCATCAACTGCCTGGCTTGAGCCGACATTATTTGCCGTCGAAGAGGATGGAGTCTCTGCTGCTGTTTCATGGGATGCTTCAGATGCTGGGGAAGGCGATGCTGCCGTTACAGCTGATGTGGATTCAGCATCCACTGCAGTTTCATCACTCGGCTGAAATAGGATTTTCTGATTAACAATTCGGAACTTTCCATACAGACAAGAAGGTTTGGCTGCACACCAAAAAGATGTATATCACAGAAATGGAGAATCGACCAAAATCAGTGCTCTTTAACAGTCGACTACGGGATAAAATCTTACAGTAAGAGATAAAAGTCATAGTATGTTGGGACTTACTTTTGTTGAGTTGCCAACGGTGCGAACATCTTCGCTTCCTTCATCAAACCTGCAAAACAAACAGAATCACATGATGAGCACACGAGAATGCCTTCAAACATGGGATAGAATGGATACTGAAAACATTTAGTATCAACATCATTCTTCTCTTGAAGTTGCATGAAATAAGATGAGATAACATGAAGCCTACTTCCTTTTGTGTCAGTGGCAACTAACTAAAGAGAAGGACTATACAATGTAAGTTGAATGCAGTCCAAAGAATTGAAATGAATGAACCATTCGGTCAGTTCTGTAATAAGTTCAAAGCATCAAGTCAGAAGTAGCAATTTGCTGTCATTTGACATGCGAGACTTATAATATTGTGCGACCTGGGAGATGGTCAGATCCACCAGACAAACTGAAGAATAATAGGCATAATTGAGGTAAATGGAGGGGTGTCGAAGGTGGGAGGTGGAGCGTGTCAGCAGTCAGGGTTGGACATCTGTCAAACAGCAGGGTTTGCTTTTGTAGCAACAATATTTGCGAGTCACCCATCATGTTGAATTAGGTTTGAGATGGCAGGTTTAAAATGACCATTTGATTACAGCAGTGTTATCTATTTGTCGATGAAAGTGAATCGAAAATGCAAACAATGCACCCAGCAGAATGATGTCCATCTGCAAACATATGCCATTTTTCATCCCTGATACAAATGATTCTTCAGCGAAGATTTGCATTTAAAAGGAAATACGTTCTGTACAGAAGTATTTGAGTAAACTTTCAATTCCAAATGATCACATGGAAATTAAACCAAAACAGAAGTGTCCCCAGGTATATATGAGTGTTTCACTCCCCAAACAAAAAATTACCTATACGCATTTATTTGTAAATATGAAATACAAATCTCAAATGGAAAATGGTTGGAATAAAGTCCGATTTGAAGCAAAGAAGACTTGGTGTCTCCTCCCGCTCCAGCTGAACTGGGAATAGTGATGCAGATTAATCTAAACAGGGACAGATTTCAGTTAATGACTTTGGTAACACGTCTATGAGCAAATAACTGGGGATGAAGACCCATGGGACAGCCGTAGGTGAGGAGATGCTGAAACGCATGGCGATTTTCACCCGAACGATGGGATCGCTCACGAGAATACATCCTCAAGGTGACTATCTCCCTCAGGATGGAGAATGATAGCTGATAATTTGTTTTGAATTGTCGTGGATGGCGAGTAATTGCCTGCGACGTCAACTGTTTGCCTAGGAGCCGCAGGCCAAAGGAATAGACTAGAGAGATGATCGATCATTAGATAGGCCCTAATGGATGGTTCGATGACGTTAAGTGGTTCTTAAACTGTTCGCCAAGGGGTGTCGGGATGAATTCACGATTCGATTGTGAACATCCACCACAGAAATTCACGCCTCATGGAAATGAATCCAATGCAAATCATAATAACAATGAAGAATAATGTGTAGAGTACACGAATGGTCATCTTGGCCAATAATTTCGTTGTTTCTGATACAGATTGACACCTGGGTCTTTCACGTTGTTACAATCAAGCCAGCTGAAAACTTGATATATTTTAGTTATACAAGAACCAATGTCTCAACCTGACTGAGGATGTAACTAATGACCAGGGGTTGCTCAATATCTCCACTGCAAAGTAAGGGTGTTGCTGTTTTTCTTGCAAAACAAGTTGTTAACGTGTCTGAGTAGGGATAATTTTTCTGCTTAGAGGGTGGTGTTACTCTTCTCCAACATGGTTATGACACCAAAGCAACAACCAAAACAGTTATCAATAAATGCCTATCACACTTGAATCCAAGGCAACACCTGTCATGCCCATGACTCTTAGAAATCTCTAAAACTCTGGTAAAACAGAGAATGACGAACGAATCTTAAAAGGTCTTTCATAAATGAAAACTATCATATTTCCTCATTTTCTCTGACAACACAAAATCAGATAGGTAAGAAAATTCTCTTTACGAATGACATACGAATTTGGAAGAATATTTCTACAGCGGCAATTATTAGCCAATGTCACTTAATTAAGATACCTATGATTGTATAAGATGACTGAAATAAAGGGAGTGGAAGTATGACATGCTTCCATAATGATGAACGCCTGTGGGAAACTGAAGATGACTCTGTCACTCCACGTGTAATGCCAATCAAAAAGACAAGCAGATGACTTCACAGTCTTATAGTGTCAGCGTCTGACAATAATGCGGTGAGAGCTAATTGATCCAAAGACACTATCCTGAGAAGTATCCAACCATTCCTTCATTCATCTCACCTCACTTTGATCCACCAGGCGTAGGAAGTGCCGACAGATATTCGCCACTTTGATTCAATTCTTAGCAACAAAATTTGCAGAAATCCTCCAACTCTCTGCTAATAGGCTGTGAAAGAGCTCAATTACGTTGTCGAAAAATTGATAAAGGAACCATCAAATAATGCTCAGGCTCATTATATGTCAGCAACTTCTTCCTTTTGAGTTAATGATTGCCCGTGGACAACATGGCAGAGGTATGTCTTCCATTGCGACATTCTCTAATGAGCGGGGTGTTCGAAGATGACGGCAACTTCTGACTGAGACTCTTATATCGTGTTGGGGTGGCACAATATGACAGAACATACAATATGCAGCATCCACACTGTGTCTTTACCAAATAAATATATCTGTAGTCTGCCACATCTTCTTGCACCTCCTAAAACTGTGGTACTCGTTTTGATAATGTCATTTAGTTGTATAATTGTAAACAGAGCTAATAATGTGCACCATCTTGAAATATCAAGGTGGTCATCATATCAGACTACGATTCACTTTGAGAGCTGAGACCGAAGGCGAGCGATTTCAACGCTTGGTACATGTAGTTCTTGACGACACGATGATGTACACCAGCAAAAATTTATACGGGGGCTTATAAATTTTTGACACCAGGCAAAAGATTTGGTCACTGGAATAACTCAACAGACAGCGTTGCACACCATTCATTCAAAGATGCTTCTCTCTTGCAAATCAGTTGCCTTCGATGAAGAACTTACGATTACTGCCTCTAATTGCCCTTTGTCAACAACAGTCAAAGCAAAGGTGACACTAATGAGAGGAAGAAGACATCACCTCGTAGATGTCGGCATCTCGCTTCCGTGATGCTTCTGGCGCTATTTGTATCATTCTACACGAAGAGAGGGAATTATTTCTGTGTTAACAATAGTACGCTAGCGCAAGCTTTCATGTGTCTGGCACAACTCACAGTTTATAATCTGTGTACAGAATTCAATTTAGCAAAAGGACAATATCATTATAAGATATGTTAAACCAAAAATAGATCTATTTTTGGTCAAACTTATATTTTTTCACATTATAGGCCTACTTATGTGATTTCCATTCTTTTAGTTTTACAAGAGGCTCAGGCAGTTGCTTATCCAGCCACAATGACAAATTTCAACTGAAGCGGATCCCACAAAGTTAGCAAGAACAATGAAGGATGCAATTGACTACATGTAATTGTTTTTGGCAGCAATATAATTCGACTGCAGGTGATGAGAGAGGTAGAAGCTGGCATGTGGTGTGCAGGGCACGCTTGGAGAATTACAGCCGCGGGATATGGTCAGCATACCAACATCACCCAATTTTGCTGAGTGATATAAATGATAATGATGAATGAATACCAGTTGAGGTCAGTTAAAATGACCACTGGCCAACTTAAAATGACCAATGCCTTTACAATTGAACAACAATTGAAGATGAGAATCATTCTGACAATGCATCTTCAATGCCCGAGGTGAACATCTATCGGATCAGATAATCACACAAACCAATTTGGTGGGAGCATATTCAAGACTTGAATCAATGGTATTAATCATGGTGAATAGTCTTGTACATCATCACGGACACTCCAATCAAGCATCTGCTCCTTGTAATAACTCACACATTGTCTGGTTGAGGAGAATTTTCAACTGGGGACAAGATCCAGAATTTTTCGTCATTTTTGCACCTACTGCGATTTTGCACAATTCACTGAGAATCAACACTGCCAAAACATGAAGAAGTTTCATAATCTAGATTTTGATGCATACAGTCATCAGGTATGACAACTGACCACCACTGGAAAACAAAAAGATCGTAAAAAAATGTTACAAAATCATGGCACGATGCGGATGGCGGGAAAACACCAAAATAGTCCACAGGGGAATTTTACCTTTTTCTTGACACCAAAATATGGGTGAAACATGAAATTAAAATTTTTGCCCATCACAGTGAGATATAGAGGTATAATTTTCTGTTTGCTGCCGGTGCGCTAAGGGACTACTGGGAGTTGCATCTTCACAGCCAGATGTCAGTTAAGTGCTGTTTGCTTTTCTTGGCCACATCAGGGAATACAATACTGACAAGGGGGAGGGCTACGTGTAAGGGAACCTGTAATTAGCAATACTTCACAGTAAAAATGATACCAGCATCTTTTGGGACGCAGTATAACAATTGCAACTACCACTTGCTGGGGTCAGGTAGAAATGTGGTTCGGCCATTTATTTTAAAATTTAGGGGGAAAGTTGGATTTCCATATTCCCAGCAAATTGGAACAATGTTCATGATGTTCAAATCAAATTTCTCTCACGGTGATGTGAAACCTGAGCATAAGTTCCCGGATACCTTGTACATGTATATCTTTCCTAACAAGGAACTTCATCTTTTCCTATTTCTGGTGTATGACCTGGTAGAGTAAAGAAACAGCTGCTGCTCTTGCCAACTGCAGCACCAAACCAGTGTGAGATTAACAAGCTGTCATGATCTCTTTTCTTGATGAACTAAAATGGGGGAAAATCTGCACAAAATGAACAACAACATGATGAGGTTTAAGAAAATTAACACCAACGGTGTTTTGAAACACAAACTGATAATTGAAAGTGTTAATGTACATCAATTTTCACTCATATCTGCCAACCTTGTTTATAAGCTTTGATCATGAACTTGCAGGAACATTCCACTTCCAGGGTAGTCACCAAGAAAGTTTTAACTTTATGGGGATGTTAAAACATCCCCATAATGATAGACATTTGAAGATGAGTTTCTCTTCTCTAAAATCTATTCTTTCCAGGATGAAATGGCCAACTTGGCATCTCCTGATCCAAATGCATAAAACTGTCTCAAACCATCCATTTGAAGAAAGTGGCAGTGACAAAACCCCTCGCTATTCTCCATATGGCTTGGGCCTCAGTGGAACATAGCAAAGGTAAACATTAACTGAGATGAGGCAAATGGTCACATGTGCATTTATGACTTCTCCATAGCATTTTGAACGGTTTATTGTTTATGCGATCAAAGCCTCCATCATTGCCTATTCAACTTGTCTATTTACATCTCCTTATCATTATAGGTGTATAATGGCCAACGCTACAGGCACTGCTACGGCATGTCATCGCTAATAGCAGCTACGGTACAGACCCTGAGGGGGCAAAATATGGTGTCCATGTCTGCCCCAACAGGAAACCTGCTCATAGAATGAAACAACTGTCGTGATGACTTGATGTAATTCAGAGTCAGTGTACTTGGATCCCGACGGATTCAATGCCGAACACACGTGATTTACTGCATAGGAATTAATAATTTGGTCCTGCAATCACTTTATTCATCAGAGGAAAATGATAAATTCCATCCCCCAAAATCTTCTTTATAATACCAACTTTATTTTTACCAGTACACTCTAAAATGCCCACAAAATGGACTGTCAGAGGAAAGCTTCCCATTTACGCATGCTAAGAGTATCCAAGACTCTGCCCAAGGAGCACTCACTAAGGAACCCTGTCTCCATTCAGGATATTAAATCTCCTTCAAAAGGACATCAAGCTCAGTAGTAAGAAAGCCACTTCAAAACGCTCAGATATTACCCGGAATATGCCGTGTCCCACGTGTGAAATGATTGTCGGAAAGTTCACCTACACGACAGAACCTATTTCCTCTAGTCTATGAAAATCCAAACATCATTTACTGAGAGAAACAAAAAACCCACGCAAGGATGAAATAGCGTGATGATCGAGATGATTAAAGGTTCTTTGGGTTAACTTGGGCAAGTGTAAACGCCAGATTAGACGACTTCCACATTGAGTATAGCCTTTATTAGTCTCGGATAATAGAGACAACTGAGTTAATGAAGTATGTTTTCAATCGCATGATGGGAGCAAGCGTCAGTCTATGACATGCTATAGGAGGAAGTTGCTGCATTCCTAAGAAATGATAAGGAAGAATTTCAAATTGATATTCTTTTTGACAAAATATTATCAAAGAAACTTGGTGTAGTTTCATTATCACTTACTATCCTACAAAGTTTTCATCAGTTGAAATGTGAAGTTCAGTGTAAAGATCCTCGCTTTATTTCAGCCCATGAACTACAGTCATCAGCTAGCACATTTTAATAATAATAAGTGATTTTAGTGGATATGATGTTTGAGGAGGAACTCTCTTGGTCATAGCATAAACATGCCCAAGCCAAGGTTTGGAAGCATGAAGATGCTACTATTTTTATTTGGGGTGAGCAGCAGATTATAGCCGCAGAAGGCATATCGTGAAGTGGAAGAAGCAGGCATAAAACCAGCCACTAAAATCGCTACAACTATGAAATGATTGACTGGGTAACAAAATTTGATTGTTTAATTGCTTTATGATAGAACCAGCCTTGGGATGTACGACACATTTCAACAGAAGTGCGAACGGAGCAGTGTGAAAGCTACCTGTGCAGATTGTCAACTCATCTTTGATGCATCATGCATTAAGTAAAAACTTAATTGCCTTTCTACATCCGATAATTAGTAGACGAATTAGGATGACAAATATTTGAATTTGTCATAAATAGGAGATAATTCACTGGCATTCACGTACAATCTCCTTTTAATGTCCTGAAATCAAGTTTACGATTCACCTCCTGGATACTTTGGTAAATTTGTCATTTGACCTTGGATTGCCAAGAAGAGGATGAGCACTAAAACCACTCCCCCACTCACATCACATGAGTTGCCTCTCAGTCTCAGTAGGCAAATTCACCAAGTGGTTTTGTTACAGCTTACGCTTGACACAAATTCCCACAACGATGGGAAGGTGGGAACTGGTGGGACTCAACAGATGACACAATCTAAACCAGCATTTCGTTTATTCTTAGATTGGAAATGTCAAGAAACTTAGATTATCACATCTAACTTCATTTTCCCTTTAACTTATGATATAAAATAGAACATCCTAGCTTAATCAAAGCAATGTTAATGATGGTATCCGTGGACTTCTGGAGCCAAGGTCTGATATCTTTTGTCTGTGGTCATCGTTTAAGACAATAATTATAACCAACTGGCGCTCATGCACGAGACGAAGACACAAAGAATGGAGCCGACCAACTGCGGATTCCTCCCTTATTCAGGGAGACAATGCAGTGACATAAAACAGATACATGTAATATTTCATGGGAGATTCTGTCATGGAATTATCCATGATCAGCACTTAATAATGAGTAAGCAGTTGCCAAACTATTTGAAACTGTCAGATGGCAATGGAAGGAACACTGCAGCCAAATGAAATCATGATGTTCATGAACTCTGACCATGCAGGCAGAGAAGTTCACTTAAAATGGAACTGAATAAAATAAAATAAAACACAACTCACCATTTGTCATATTTGTCTTTTCGATTTTCATCGAACTTGACTTTCAACTTTCCTGCTTTTTTGTTGACCTTTACAACTGTCCCAGCATACCTAAAAAGACACAAACAATATGACATATGATCAGAATTTTCAGTTTTTCTCAACTGTCAAACAAACATTGCCACTGAAGCGTTGTTTGCTTTCATGGTCCTTGACTACAACATTCCATGTAGCAATAGAAAGTGTCCCAAGATAGAAACCTCAAAAACTATGATGCTGACTGATGTCATAATTGACTGCTGTGCATTAAATTGTGACTTCTGCAGCCAAAATACTGATAGAATGTTAAGATTTCGCCCAGGAATTAAAGCTATTGTCGATTCGATAGCGCATCATTCCAGTAATACTTGAATGCATTATCGAAAATGTTTGACTATATTTACATAATAAGCCAACAGCATCATTTCATTAGTCTGACACCAAAGAAATCACACCACACAAAATCGAACAAATTAATCTAATTAGATAACTTCGAGATAGCATTAATCAAGAATTATGCTTGATCCATTATGTAAACCAATGTTCCCCATGACTCGTATACCACAGATCTATCTATCATTATTATTCAGTAAACGCTCATTCACTGGCAACTAGCAGGGATAAAACAATAGCGAAGTCATCAAGCTTCAGTGGGGGATCTCGACGGGGAGATAAACTGAGCTTCTATTATCGCCTCCCAACATTTGTATGCCGTTTCATAAATGTTTCATCAGTTTTCACACCTGTGGAGAGCTGCACATCTCTGTGATTATTCCTCGAGGAGAACCCAGAGATGCTCTTCTTGCAACGGTGTTCACCCCACTGCAACTGCTACCATGAAACAGGATATCACCAAAAGGGACCCAGGCCCTTCACCTGCCCTATCCTAGTAGGATGTCACACAGAATCAGTTACCTCCTTATCATGTTGAATTGAAAGGTATGATAGAATAAACAGTAACTGGTTTAATTTCAGATGATTGGTCGGTATATCTTACTGATAGCAAGACCGAGGCCAAGTGGTGAACTCGAAGAACAGGGGCACACGCACAAAAACGGGAATACCTTTGAGGAACCCAAGACTGTAAGTACAGCAGTCTATGTAGATTTTGAATAATGACTGTCATTATAACTGCATTGTTATCCCCATTTATGGCCAAAAGCGGACGCTGTGGTGACATCATGGAATCATGACGAATGATGTAAATGATGCTTTGAACAGCGAAGATACAGCACACGGTATCAGATGTAAATAACGAATAAAACATGAATGAATATTGTTCATATGTGACTCAAAGGCTAGATTTGGACAAGAATGGAAGACAGGAAGTCAGTGAGTGGTAAACCAGGAGGAAAATAGGAATTTTTCTTATTTTGAATTATCTTTCCTTCAGAAAGAACCCTATTCAGGAGACACACATAATGTCCTCCTTACTTCAAAAAGCTTTATTCATTACATCTCATGGTTAACTCTTTTTATCAGGTCCAAATTTGTAAGCAAGTATAGTACATTGATTTATATTTTACTCAACACACTTCATATCATTCCTATTCATGGCACCCGCAATCCTCATTCATCTAGGGTAAAAATGTCATTGTGCTATCAGTAAACAAACAATAAACCAGTTTCGCCTTATATCCAGACCAAACGCAACTCTAAGAAACAGCGATTGCATGCCTGACAACCATTATCCTTCCCATCATTAAGGCGCAGAAATGAACACTTATTCCCTTGTTACAACACTGTAGTCATTTGAAGAATTCATCAGAATTTCGCATGATGTTGGCACTTAGAGTGAGCAGTGAAAACAAGTTGTTGAGTCAGTAAACAGGAAAATTGTTTTAGAGAAATAAAATGAAATGTGAAAGTTTATATTCCAGTAGGATTTAGCTACGAAATCTTCATCAACCCCTTCGTAACAATTACACCGCCCACCCTTTATTTTATGTATGCTGTGGTAAGCAAGTCCAGTTGTAAACCCATTACCTATTTATTACAATGCCACTGCCTAATGATGCAATGATTACGTGACAATACCTGGGGTATGAAAAAAGCAGGAAATAAGTAATTGGTGACCATCTTTTCTTTATGTGACGGAATAAAGAACAAAAGTGCAGGAGGGAGATCCACCAGGACAAAGGCATCATTAACAAGACAGCTGGAGACAGAGCTCAGTCAGTTTAACATCTATGGTGTTGTAATACCGCAAATTGGCCACCATCTTCTTCACCTCTTAACGACACCCAGGCATGCCAGGTCGACAAACCAGAAAACCTACAGCCAATTACGTGTGAATTTGGCACATTCAGAAACACCCAAACAGGCGAATCTTTGCAGAAGTTGTCAGAATTTGTGTAAGCCAATCAAGGCTTTTATTTTCTAAACAAACATATTGAAAAATGTGTTTTGTTGAGGACAGAGAGCGTGTAGCAATGTAGTAATTTGGTCATTAGTGAAAACAAGGGAGTATTGATTGAGAAAAGCTGTTCACAACATTAGGGAGTAAGTGATGCATCAAGCATGTGAAGGGTAAATACTAGGAATTTAAGGCAATGCAACACCTCACTGGGTTTTGTCTGTTGATCAGGGTGACAAGAACACATGATCTCTATGTACCGGTAAATAAAACCAAAATATGACAATGTCTGATATGGGCATATGAAACGCTGTACAGATTCTGCGAAAAGAGGCTGTTCATTTCCGTCAATTGACGAATCTGAGTTGTGATCCTTGAGAAAGTGGAGAAAGCTGCAAATTGCAGCGATTGTTCTGTACAGTACAACAAATAATCCCTGCAATTTGCAAGTGCATAGCTTTTTCCGTTTTGCCGAGGATCACAACTAAGATTCCTCAAGCGATGAAAATGAACAGCCCCCTTTTTTGCAGAGACATCCTGATTAGGTAAGTATGCCAACCTTAGTTTAGCATATGCATTTGTTGGATTACAAATTTACATGTGTTTTATGCATCCAGTCATTTACCTGTCAAATTCTTTGGCAATGTGAGCGTGGCAAAGTTTTGTGTCTGAGCTATGACTAGAGTAGTGCCCCCTGTCACATGAAGGAGAAACTAGCTGCCTACACAATGCTGTCCATTTGTGTCGGGGAGGAGTCACTGTCAGCATACAAGCTGAATGACAGGTCCACAGTGCTTCCCCNCACAATCCTCATTCATCTAGGGTAAAAATGTCATTGTGCTATCAGTAAACAAACAATAAACCAGTTTCGCCTTATATCCAGACCAAACCCAACTCTAAGAAACAGCGATTGCATGCCTGACAACCATTATCCTTCCCATCATTAAGGCGCAGAAATGAACACTTATTCCCTTGTTACAACACTGTAGTCATTTGAAGAATTCATCAGAATTTCGCGTGATGTTGGCACTTAGAGTGAGCAGTGGAAACAAGTTGTTGAGTCAGTAAACAGGAAAATTGTTTTAGAGAAATAAAATGAAATGTGAAAGTTTATATTCCAGTAGGATTTAGCTACGAAATCTTCATCAACCCCTTCGTAACAATTACACCGCCCACCCTTTATTTTATATATGCTGCAGTAAGCAAGTCCAGTTGTAAACCCATTACCTATTTATTACAATGCCACTGCCTAATGATGCAATGATTACGTGACAATACCTGGGGTATGAAAAAAGCAGGAAATAAGTAATTGGTGACCATCTTTTCTTTATGTGACGGAATAAAGAACAAAAGTGCAGGAGGGAGATCCACCAGGACAAAGGCATCATTAACAAGACAGCTGGAGACAGAGCTCAGTCAGTTTAACATCTATGGTGTTGTAATACCGCAAATTGGCCACCATCTTCTTCACCTCTTAACGACACCCAGGCATGCCAGGTCGACAAACCAGGAAACCTACAGCCAATTACGTGTGAATTTGGCACATTCAGAAACACCCAAACAGGCGAATCTTTGCAGAAGTTGTCAGAATTTGTGTAAGCCAATCAAGGCTTTTATTTTCTAAACAAACATATTGAAAAATGTGTTTTGTTGAGGACGGAGAGCATGTAGCAATGTAGTAATTTGGTCATTAGTGAAAACAAGGGAGTATTGATTGAGAAAAGCTGTTCACAACATTAGGGAGTAAGTGATGCATTAAGCATGTGAAGGGTAAATACCAGGAATTTAAGGCAATGCAACACCTCACTGGGTTTTGTCTGTTGATCAGGGTGACAAGAACACATGATCTCTATGTACCGGTAAATAAAACCAAAATATGACAATGTCTGATACGGGCATATGAAACGCTGTACAGATTCTGAGAAAAGGGGCTGTTCATTTGTCAATTGACGAATCTGAGTTGTGATCCTTGAGAAAATGAAGAAAGCTATGAAGCTGCAAATTGCAGCGATTATTCTGTACAGCACAACAAATAATCCCTGCAATTTGCAAGTGCATCACTTTTCCGTTTTCCTGAGGATTACAACTAAGATTCCCCAAGTGATGAAAATGAATAGCCCCTTTTTTTGCAGAGACATCCTGATTAGGTAGGTATGCCAGCCTTAGTTTAGGATGCATTTGTTGGATTACAAATTTACATGTGTTTTATGCATCCAGTCATTTACCTGTCAAATTCTTTGACAATGTGAGCTTGGCAAAGTTTTGTGTCTGAGGTATGACTAGAGTAGTGCCCCCTGTCAGATGAAGGAGAAACTAGCTGCCTACACAATGCTGTCCATTTGTGTCGGGGAGGAGTCACTGTCAGCATACAAGCTGAATGACAGGTCCACAGTGCTTCCCCCTGTGACCTGTGGAGGAACTAATATTACCAACATGGAATTGGAGACACATTTGTGACCGTGTCTGTGAAAACCCGGCCAAAGTCGCTGGGGACTGACATAGGCCTTGATCATACCTGCCCTTTGTTGCGCAATCGATGAGGCATTTTTTGCCACTAACAGACCGTGGTTTTTTGTTGTGATCAAACTCCCTACATAACCTATTAACCCTGTGATGTTCAGCGACTTTGTGAGGGTTTTCCCAGACTGGGTCACATTTTGGAAGGAATTGCTATTGGTCTCACTGGGGTCTCCCAAAAAAAGAATCAGGGCAACAGCAATGACATTGGAAAGGTGAAGACTTAGGCTACAATTGGTGCTGTACACCTGTTGTTTTGGTGTCACTGGAAATATTCAGACTTTAGTTAGAACTGAGATAATGTTTCATAGAAAATGTATGCCAGGAAATTTCCCACTCACCATTTGCCTTGGAGCTTTGCTTCCACTCTTGCCCCAGTTTCTCCTAGAAAAGAAAACATGACAAGAGGCATCAGCAGGGACAAAACAGAAAAGTAACAGTCAGTCTTCAATGGGAGTCATTTACTGGAATTACTCACAGTCATACAGAAACAGGCATAACCAGAGAATTTGTTCCAGCTGACATATCCTCTAACTAGGCCTAGGTGAGTTAAAGGGAATGCTTACCATCGTTATCTGATACAGAATCGTTCTGTTCCGCGTCCATCGTCTGATCAGTTGTTTCCTCCTCCTCCTCCTCTTCATCACTTTCCTCGTACGTCTGAAAGAGAGCACAACAAGTCACCGATGAGACAGCAGCAGCAGCTAGTAACGTGCAAATCTAGAACACTCGTTCACTTCATATCCTCATTCTAAGGAGGCCAATGCATGTCAATCTTCAACAGTAACACCAACCTGTTTTCTTTTATCATTCGGTGTCTTCTTTTTACTGGGAGGTTCATCCGAGTCAGAACTCTGCAACGAAGTTGCAGAACCTTTTCTCTTTGACCGAGGTGGTGGTGGGAGAGATGCTGGCTTCCGTATTGGGCTCTAAAAGACGGGAGGGAGTGGAGTGTAAATTCGATACAGTCAACTGGAGAAGTCTATGTATTAAGTGACTATGCACATCAGACTGAAGCATTACAATTGTTCTCATTGCAGCTCTATGTAGCCTTTTCAGGTTGAACTCCCAGGCTTGAAATATGTGACAAGTGCTTTACAGGACACTCACTTCTTTCTTTTTCTCCATTTCACTTGAACGTCTGTTTCTTGATAAATAATTGGATGCAGGTGCTGACTTTGTGACTGGTGTCTGAAAGTCATAAGATATTCATGATCACTCTCTCTCTCTCCAAAATAATGCTTCCCGACCCATTTTCTGTCGGCCTACCACTACTACTGTCAGTGAGACCACAAAATGTTTCATAACCTGTTAATGAATGTATATATAGCAAGGTCAGGAAAGCAGGGAGCCTGGAAGTTGACAGAGCAGGTACACCACATCCAGTGAGTTACGTTAAATGACAATTAACGAAGTTATACATACCGAATTTCTTGAGGCAGAGCCCCGTGATGATGAGTATGAAGACTTGGCTGGGGGTGGATTACGAATAAACTCTTGACTCGATGTGGCTGCAGATTTTTTGACTTCTGGTTTCTTTTTGGCAAGTGTCGCTGAAGGTGCAGCTCGACTTGTAGAATTTGACCTTTGATTTGTCACAGATGCTGCTGCCTAGAAAAGCAATTATATCCAGGTTACTTATTCATTCAAGAATATGTTTCTGTACTTTTCGCCATTTTTTCCACTCAACTACTGCGTAACATAGCACATCCAAGTGTCCTTCATAAAGGACGAAGCATGAGAGTGCTGTTTCCGTGGAAACCATCAGTACATTTGCCTGTCATTCACATTTCTCAGTCCGAGTTCAGTTATCTTACCTTATAGACTTGTTTTTCAGGTTCAGGTTTCCTGAGATCCCGCGACGACGAGACTGACCTCGTTTTCTGAAGTTTGTCCAGTTGCTCTTGCTTCCTTTTTATCTCCTGAATGAAGAATCAGCTTTGAAAATTCAAGAGCCAGAAAGAAAATCAAGCACAGATCACTGACCACATTACACATACAAGCACCCCCTTCATCTGGAAGCAATGGGGACGACTCCTCAAATTATAGAGAACACTACACTTTGATTTGAGAATACAATATTGTGGTTTGAAAATCTTCCCACCTCTTCAATTTCCTTCTCTTTCTGTTCCTTAGTTTTGACATCTTTCTTCAAGCTACCCTCTGGGATATTCATGTTCTGCTCTGCAGATGAACACTTATTGTGTGCTGGGTCTGCATTCATTGAACACTCCCATTCATCATTGAAACTCTTTCCAACATTGCTGGCAACAAATGGCAATATCCGCCATTTCAAGCAATTATCTGTAATACAATAAAAAAGATATTGAATCTAGAGCTGAGCACCAGATACGGCATTAAAGCTCTAAGGATAATGTTGGTCAAGTTTAAAGTACAGCAGGAGGAAACAGAGCACCGGGGGAGAATCTGCACTGTCAAAGAATTATCCTCTCTATCACGTATAGAGTGGGTCGGACTGGGGATTGAACCCTGAACCTCGGACAGGGTTTCCGCCAGGATTGTCAAGGAGGGGGAAATTTCAAAAAAAATATTTTTTGGTTTTTTTTTGGGTTGAAAATGTCCTCCAGTCATTTTTTTACACTCCAAAATTAGTCTTCCTTCTGTATGAAAATTGCATTTGAAATGTAACAAATTAAAGAAAAACACTACTGAAGTGAAAATAGTGATATTTGAAAAAGGTTAGTCTGCAAACTTGAGGGGGGATATCCCCGCCTTGAAATTTTTGAGGGGGGATCATCCCCCCTCTATGGCAGAAACACTGTCAGAGGTGATAGGTGCTGATGTTTCCACTGCACCATTCAGACAGCCCAATGTAACACAATGATGCAGCATGAGATTATCAAAATACAAAGTGTACTCCCTAGCTAGGCTCATCCTCAAAGGGACCCTACAAGCAGCCTCCTTGTAGGCATTTTGATGTGCTCATTACACCGATCTGTCGGCATGAGAATCTAATTCTGACATGTATTGCAAGTGAAATACACTAAACATCAATATTTGAGCCGAAAGCAGTAAGCTGTCTGCCACTAGCGCCACCTGTGATGAAGTGACCACACTGATATGAGCCTAATAGCTAGCTGATTATAAGGGCCCTTTAAATCTACTTACCACACTGTAATGTTCTACTGATCTGTGTGGCCCTTTTCTTCACAAACTTCATATCACCAGATGGGGGATCTTTCCAATTTGAACTTATATAACCATAATTTTCCCTGGAATACAAGCAAGCTTTTGATGACCCATAATTTCTCTTCAAGATGTGTACCCATACACACAAAGTCAGAGAAAATTGGCTTAAAATCAGCATTTAAATGACAGTAAGAAAGAATTCATCATGTCCAACTTACCAGAATGTTGTAATTCCTTGTTGCACTATTCCCACATCCTTCCAGTATTGTACCATGTGTTCTCCTAAGGCTCTCAGTAAATGCCTGTACTCTTTGGCATCTGCAAAGTCCTGCTTGTTGTGGGTAGGTTCCAAGACTAAATATGGGACATCAACTATACCCACTACACCACTGCAGTTTCTGGAATAAAATGCCGGACACGATCACATTAACTCACACAGCGTAGGTTTTCTCAGGGCACTCCAGTTTCCTACTGCTTTCAATAATCTCGTAATGATATTGATTTAAGTCTAAAACTATGAATGTCAAATCAATGCTGTTTCTGCACAACAGGTGCCACCAAGCCGACCAAGTACCGGTACATGTATGGAAAGATCACAGACAGACATGCTGATACTTACACTCCTCCATCATTCTGAGGGCCTACTTTCTGGTACATTCTAATCAGACGACTACAGTTATACACAAACACGCCATCCTGACACCGGTTTTCTAAATTGATTCCAAATATGAAATTTAGTGTTTTTGGATCCTTTAGGGCCCTGAAAAACAATGACCGAGGTGATAAGGACAAGCACATCTTTTTCCAGAACACCGTCTCAAACATGACTCCCATTCATCAAAGAATTAATGCAGGGTGTCTTCTATAGGTAAAAGTGTTGACAATGTAAAACTAAAGCCAAAATTGAATATCACCAGGATTACTCACTTGCTCTTCCTTTCTGATATAAGCTTCTTCAGCTGTGCTTCTTTTTTCAGATCATTTGCTGCTGTCTGGAGCTTCCGCAGTTCTGCCTGGAATGTTGAGAAAATTGACAAGATGGGAAGACGACATTACAGTTCAGTATTAAAACCACTTCATCAAAGTAATTAACTGATTACTGATTAGTACTTTGATGGGGAGCGCAATTTCAGGACTAAATCCTGTTCATTTGATCAACACTGAGAAACGACAAATGTGCAGAACTTCAACCAACAACACTGCAATATACTTCAGGTTTCATGCTTACCCTCTGGTCTTTTGTGAGATTGGTGTGTTTATTCTGATAATTTTTTGCTTTGGAGTCGGCCTCTTTTGCCCTCATTTCAGCTAGAATAAGAATACATGTAAATAATTTCATAATCATATTAACTCCATAAAAATACATGTTCATGTACTGGTAATTCTAATTCTTATGGTCTCTACTACATGCATTAAGGTCCTCCTCAGAGTACCAGGGAGCACTAGCTTGTCACACATGCCTGAACCAGGGAGACACTTCCAACAACTTCTCAGTCATGATTGAAACCTTCTGTGCACTGCACTACCGTAACCTCCATAAATACTCACCAATTTTTGCCTCCTCAATGGATTTCTTTGCCTCAAGTTCCGATCTTGCTCGGAATCTATTCGATGAGTATTTGTACATTTTGGGTCTATACAAACAACTTGCTAATCTTTTTGTCCGTACTTTCTTTCCTTGTATGTAAACTTTCATTCGTGGGTCCGCATAAAGTATTGATGTGTATGCTCGAAATGATCGTCGCTCTGGGAGTAACCTGAATATACACCAAAAAGATAAGAAATGTTTTGCAGGGCAGTTATTACATTGTAACTGATGCTACATCTATGTGCACTGGGAGGGGAGAGTAGACGTTTTCCCCACAATCTCAAGGTTCTTCTTACTTTACAAACTCTACAAATATGAGTAGCATGAACAGACAGGACAGAAAATCTGTTCAGTGTCATGGAAAACACTTTTGTCATAAAAGTCGACCTAGCACTAGTTTAGTTCAAAGAACTGATCCACTGTTGCTACGGATGTGAGCATGCTACAAGCTGATCATGGTGCACTCTTGGGAACATAGTACACAGTAAAATGCATATTTCTATGAATCATACACACACGTGTGTAAATAAAGGTTATCTACAGTGAAAGGGCAAGCACTGCCACTGAGAAAAAGACCTTTTTTGAAAGACCTGAAAGTAGCCTCCTATCTAAGATGCACGCATTTGCAAGCAGGTGAAAGGTATACCGGTCATCAATTTTGTGATGTCTAACACCATCTGCCACAGACAACCCTTGCAAAACACCATTTCCTGATGATGAATCTAAATGAAGTTATCATTGTCCCAAAAGGCAACTTTTTCCCATAAAAGTAATACAACTAAACTACATGTTGCAAAAGCAGTTAGAGAACAACCATTGCTTCAGGCATCTTTTTGCAGCACCCTGTACAGCCTAGTAAGACATATGGTACACTCAAAGAGAAATGCTGAACCGGAATCGGTATACTTGAGTGAGGATTCAATGATATCACCCCAGGCAAAACTGATGTTGTGAGAGCGAACGTGATGAATTACAGATTGCTCCTGACATGCATTTCCATAACCAGGAATGAACTATGACAAGAATGATGAAGCACAGATAAGAGCATTTCAACAAGAGATAGTCATGACAACAATGTGAAATGATGAAAAATACCATGCTGAGAGAAATACATCTCAAGTATGAATTTATGTACAAGTATACATGAATCTACTATGTGAACTAGAAATTGTAACTATTAAAGCAGGTATAAGATGAAAAGAAATTATAAATTTTCATTAGGAATGATATTTAGACCAAGCTTAAAGGCTGGGGCCCATTGAAATCTACGGTAGGTCAGAGGGTCAATAATGCAATAATGCATTACAACTGACATCTCGGTGGTATTCTTAGTATGGACCCTGGCCTTTAAATAACACAATCATACTGCGAACTGAACAACGATGAACTATATATCAGTGTATGAAACAAAACATGACTAAAATGAATGCCAGGAATTGTGAAGAAGCTTGAGAAGAATGGGAATGACCATGAGTGAAAATCACATAACAGAAAAATCACTTCTCCAGTACTAACAAGACAGCAGTACAATGCAGACCACTGGTAAATATGCACTGAAGCTAAGAAAAACAGGGCTTGAAATTCTAAATCGTGACAGTGGATCAGGTATTTGAACAAGATAGTACAATTCACTC
The DNA here is from genome assembly GCA_002633025.1 of Notospermus geniculatus. Taxonomy (NCBI): domain Eukaryota; kingdom Metazoa; phylum Nemertea; class Pilidiophora; order Heteronemertea; family Lineidae; genus Notospermus; species Notospermus geniculatus. The sequence continues at coordinate 1,016,606 of NMRB01000001.1, read as the reverse complement.
AAGATGCACATAAAATTCATTCCATTCCAACAGCCAGTTTTACACCAATTCAAGGACACCTTAATTTCTGTACCCATTATTGGCCGAAACGAGAGTATGAAGCCAAAACAAACAGTGTTTCACTGCATGCAGTTTGTGGTGGGTTAAAAAGAATATTGTAGGAGTAGTCACCCACCAAGACTGTGAAGGGCTTTTTGGGTAAGGAGCAAAAATCTTCTCCCAAACCATGCTCAAGGTACAAACACCAATATACCAGGCCTAGTGGACAATGAAAACAATTAGAACTTATAACATGAACATCGTGGTGATCAAAGATTAAGGCCCATTTTAGGGATGTCACTATCCTTCCAACAAAATTAGGTGTTTTTAAGACCTTCATTGCAATACTTTCTGTTGGATGATGAGACCACGTAGCGATGAAATTCCATGAAAACATACAAATCAAAACCTATAATTGATTTCAGGTCCACAGGCCAAGTGACCCACTGTGCAGCCCGGAGGGAAATACTTCAAAGGCCCTCCTCCGGTTCAATTTCTAGCCCTGTGTTTTGGTAGATGCTTACCATCTGTTGTACCATTCAGTACACCTGTTTGTGTTGGCTCTGCATGCAGAGAAGTACATTCAGTATAAGGCCAAAGGCACATCTCCACACTCACCAGAAAGTAACATCTGGATCAAATTAGGGGCCAATTCATTTCACACCTGGACTATCCCAAAACTGTAATCTGATCAGACTTATCATTCTAAACATGACAAGTTCTTTCAGATGGCGTGTTATGCGAGCAATTCGTCATGCTCCCAACATTACCCTGAAGTCACTCCAAAAAGCTCTTGCTCGGCATATAAGACTAAGAAAGAACGATGGATGGATGGATGGCTTGATCCAAGGTATCACCGCAACAGTGACATTTTGAATGACCGAGGGGGCCTTCTTTCCAGAATAATTTCAGTGACACTCTTACAAGACAGCTGTACCCATCATATGTAATGGATATAATCTAAATGTGAAATTTGGAGCAAGCCTATATATATATCCAGACAACTTAGCTCTCCACTCGGATCTTGTTGACGAGGAAAAAAGGGTTGCCTTTCTTTGGCAAAAACGGAAAAACTCATATAATTATACCCACCCTTCATCAGAATCGAATTCCTCTATGGTGGGATTCGACAGCAAAATATCCATGGGATCTGAATCGATATCCAACTCTGGTTCTCCATTATCTAACAATTTCAGGTTATACACCATGATCAGTGTCCCCGATCTGCCAGGAATTTTGTTGAACTGATCGAAGAACTCCTTCTCGGTACGGAATGGTGAATATTTCAAGATCAAGCCCATCTCAACTGCTTGCTGGAAAACAGATCATGAATTTCAAATTGACCAGGCGATATTCAGGTGATACTGCATTACATGTTCATCATTTTTCTAATATTTTGTGCGACCACTGCAGGTTTTTTTCCGTTGATTTTGAAGCTTACCCTTTCTCTGTCTGTCACTCCTGTGACGATAGGTTTCTTTGTGTCCCTTTCAAATGAGGGAATCGGAACAATGACCTGAAATGGGTAAACACATGTAAATGTGAGGTTGCCTGCATGTAAACTAAGAGACGTATCACACTTGGGTTTGAAAATGGGCGCAGAAGTGGGAGCCAACTGCAACTCCATTGAGTTCACAATAAACAGAAACTTTCATTTAAATCCAATGTGAGAACTTACCTCTTCAATATTTTCTTCCTCATGAAACGACCGTGATAAAAAAAGGCATGTCATCGTTTGTCCCTTCTTTGTGAACAATATCATGTCATTACCAATACGCATGGAACCACTGCAATGGAAATGGATGAATAATCACCACAGAGGCCACTAACCATGAAATTCCACAGTTATTGATAACAAAACCAAATGAAGGTAAACTCGAACAGGCTGAGATCCTACCAGGTAAATTTAAGCAGTTGTAATCTCTGAAGGGCAAAAGTCATCCAGCGTAGCTCACAACCGCACTGAAAACAGAGGGTACTTACGATTTCAGCCCATTGCCGTACATTCCAATTAAGTGCGAATCCATAGATCGCTTTGATGACTTTCCAAATGTGATGATGTCGGCTGTTTCATCTTGAATGGAAAATAACATTTCTCAGGCTGAGGAGGAGGAGGAGGTGGAAGGGAGAATTACTTCCCAGAATCCACTCTTATTGATTTCCCAAATGAAAAAATTAAGGTTGCAAGAATTAAGGTGCTGCGTGGTGTAAAGTGGCTGAACTATCACTGACATAACAAACCATAAACCAATGGAAAACCATGCTACTTTACCTGGGTCCATTCCCTCACCATCATCAAGGAAACACATGATAAATCCACCACGAAGTTGTTCATCTTTCACTGAAACGATAGCGAGAAACTATGTGATTGTCATTGCTATTTGTCTTCTTTTTTTAACAGAAGGAACCATTTCCAAGTATCAACTATGAAGACAGAGTTTAAGGAATTGCCATGAATACCAGGACATCATCAGGTACAGATTAATTGACACGGATGATGTAACACAAGGGACTCGAGAGAGAAAATCCCTCTTGCACTTCCCATACTCACTTGTAAAGATATCAATTTTCCTTGCAGTGGCATCCCTGAAACATGTGTAAAGGGGAGTAAAATACATGACCTTCAAGAATAAAGAGCTATTATTTGGCATGTTTAATGCTGAGAAGGAAGAGACGACTACTCAGTGTCAAATGACAATCTAACTCAGGCTGAGGTGTGTGGTTAGATCATAACATATGATTATCATGATTATCAGCCGGGGGCCGGGGGGGGGGGTCCACCATATTCAAAACTACTGTGTGAGAAGTTAAATGCAAATTTCCACTTAACATACCTCGCATTGTCGACTAACTCAGCAAGAGCACCGAACAGAAACTCATGAGTTGTTCTGCAAGAGATGACCAGTATGCTAAGACACTGAGATTGAAAATCAGCAACAAAAGATGTGGCAGCAAGTTATAACAAGGTGCACATCATCAAGTATTATTTCCATACACTAAGGGAAGACTACAGCATAGAACTGAGTGAAGCAACTTACGAATTGGTGTGCAAGTAGTCAAAGCTCAGTTGAGCTCGACTCAAGCCTGTATAGGCCATTCTGAGGTTGGTACACCTCCTGTCAGTGATGTATTCAGCAAATTTGACTTCTTTTTATCTCAGCTGCATATATAAAGAGAATATTACTGTTTTTAAAACAGAATATGAAAAAGAAGTAACTGATGAAGGAATGTTCACACAGTACCATGCATAATGTGCTAGCAGCACTCTTCTCCAGTCTAGGCCTAGTATGTTTGGACAGAAAGACATAATGCCTTAATTTAAGGCCTTGTTCCAGGTTCAGCATGGATCAATGTCACGACAATTCAAACAATAGGCCTATAGGCTGATGCCAATGACATGATTGGTAATGCTGCATCTCACCACCAGATGAACTGCATGACTGGGTGGGAATATAAGTTGCACCACCTCTTCACACGCTACAACAGAAGTTTATTACAGATGAGTTTGACAACCACCCCTTTTGACAAAATCGACATTACATATACTAGCCTAGCCTAGTACATGTAGTAGTAATAGCTAGGTAATATGGCCCTACTTAATTTTTTTGGGCCTATTTAATTAAAGAGGCCTACGTGACGCCTGTACCCTAGTACCGGGCCTAGAGACTCATACCGGTAGGCTAAAATAGAGCAATGCCAACCAACCAATATCAAGTAGGCCTATAGGCTAGGCCTATCCATCCATGACAATTTATGGCATGCATGATGAAATAAAAATAGAAACAAAAGTAGGCCTTTAGGCCTGTTAGGCCTAGCTAGCTAGCCCTGCCTATTGACCTCTGGACAGTGAAGGCTGGTCAGTGATTGGGTGGACGTCATCAGACACCACAAAGGCTACAAAGGCCATTGGCAGTGACAAGACAGAGTCAGACTCAGCATGCTCAGTTTCCTTTTGCTGTGAAGCCCAGCCTACATACATTACATCACAGCGTGTGCATAAATGCACAGGGCACTGAAAAGGCAACAGAAAAAGCCGGCAAAGCAATGTATCATTTCATGATTCAGGGATCAGTATATGACTGCAGAATAACACAGAGTACTGGGATAATATCTAAACGATGTTGTGTAACAACCCAATAAATGATCGAACGTTTTTATTAGCAAAAGGAAGATAAAAATAAGTACACAGTGCATGCAGTATTCTCACGAATTGACGTTCCCTCCGTGCGGACTGATTACGTCCAAAAAGGAGATTAGTCCGCGGTCCCTTGACAATTTTTTCCGACAAAAATAGGGTACCAATAGTCGTCTCCGTGATCAATCTACGTTCTGTATATTCCTATTGCTTTTTGACACCAAATAACATAATTCAATTTCGTGATTAATGTTTAATTTGTAATTTAACTTAGAACTCTGTTAGCTTGGTTCCAATGGCCACCGTCAGATGGCGTGTTGTACAACACGCCATCACGCCATCTGACGGTGGCCAAAGGAACCAGGCTAGATTATTAACGAGCCTCGCTTTCAATCCAATATGTCAGCGCCCATGTTGTTGAAAAATGGCCTGCAAAACAACAAGAGGAGGAATGACGTGAATGATGACTCTGACAGCGATAGTTCTGACTCTGAACATTATTCTAAACTTAAAGAAGCTGTTGTAGAAGTGGCTGTTGGTAATCTCCAAGCTGAAAGTAAGCCTGATCGCAAAAAAGTAGGCCTAGTGCTAGAGTCTAGACACTGTCACTGGCACTGCACTGCCACTGGCAGTGGCACTGCATAGTGCATGCTGAGCTCTGCTAGGCTAGGCCTAGCCTAGTGCTGGCAGTGCAGTGCTGCTCCCTGCTGACGGCGCTGGTGTTGTGCTGTGGAGGTGAGGTGCATGGATGGATGCTGCAGCACACACACACTCTCGCATGCAGATGCATGGTCCCATGGAATAGGCCTAGATAGGCTAGAGGGGGCCCAAGCCTAATGCATGAATGAGTCACATCTTCATCATCATCATCATCATCATCATCATAAGGCTTGGCCCTCACGGGTCTTTGCCTCTTCAGTCGAGTAAATGTACTGGGATACTTCGTTCTCAGTGCGCACGGCTTGGGTTCGACGCAAAAATAATTTAAGTTGTTTAAAAATCTCTCATAACTATATACACTATATATACATGCACATTGTCCAGCCACTCGTTGTACATGGTGATTGTTCATGTTACTTCCTTCGTTGTGGCACAAACGATCCTCTTGTCTAATAAAAAGTCAATACTGATAACGATCCCTCGTTCCGTCCCAGAATTTGTCTAGCCGCGATTTGAAGGAAAAGAGAGAGGGTGCCATGACTACCTCTGGTGGTAAGCTGTTCCAGTCTTTGACAATCCGATTGAAGAAAAAGTGCCTTCGGCTCCTCGTTCTAAACCTTTCAGGTTCCAATTTCATAGGATGACCTCGGTTTGTCACGTTCCGACTGAACGGCACTGCAGCTGAGGTTAGAAGTAGGCCATGAGTGATCTTGAACATAGTTATCATATCCCCACGTAACCTTCTGTGAACGAGGGTGGGTAGATTCAATCTACGGAGTCTGTCAGTGTATGACAAGTTTCTAAGGCCACGCACAAGTTTAGTCGCTCTCCTTTGCACACGCTCTAGTCGGACGATGTCCGCTCTTCTCCAGGGACTCCAAATCTCTTGAGCATACTCAAGATGAGGTCTCACGAGAGCTTTAAACAGGGGAAGGAAAATCGTGCCTGGTAAGCTAATAAATGTCCTCCTAATGGTGCCTAAAAGTGAGTAGGCTTTCTTAATNTAGGCCTACACTTGAACATGCAGGTCATCTGTTCTTCTGGGACATAGGCCTAACCCTAACCAAGTTTCGGTCCGATTCGATTCTTAGCTTCGCTCCAGGTGGCCAAAAACAAGTCCTGCAACTTGGGAATGACTTGCCCCAGATGTTCGATCATCCTCTCTCTGTCATTACACTATGTCAATGAGTGAGCACATGGTCCATGGACCATTTCATTTTGAATAACAGTGAAAGTGGTACACAGAGCTCTTCCCTCAGTTCATAAAGGATGACAGGATGGATTTTATCGGGTCCATGGGCTTTCGTGGTGTTGAGTTCACTCAGTTTCTTCCTAACGACGTCCGAGGTGATCTGAACGGGTGGCATTTGATTTTCCGTGTTTCGAGTCGGCAATGTTGGGACTGTGGTGGTGTCTTCCACAGTAAAAATACTACTGAAGAACTCGTTTAAGCACTCAGCCTTCTCTTTGTCATCTTCTGCCTCTACTCCGTCTTGGCTTATTAAGGTGGGGATTTGTTGGAATCTGGCCGTTTTACTATTGTAGTACCCCCAAAATGCTTTAGGGTTTGACCTTACTTCTGTTGCGATTTTCTTTTCAAAATTTCTTTTCGCCTTTCGAACTTCTCTTTGGGCTTTGTTTCGTTCGATTATGTACGCCTGGTAATCTGTACCCTCCTTTGTTCTCAGGTATCGTTTATAGGTTTCATGTTTCCTTTTCACTACCTTTAGTGCTCGCTCATTCATCCAAAGGGGCTTTTTTCGCATGTTGTGGCCGGCTTTCATTCTGGTTGTTGGGACAAACTTGTCGCGTAAAGAAGTCAGGACGTTTTTTACCACCTGCCAAGCGGATTCAGTATCTGTGGAGACATGTCCACTCTTTTCGGAAAGGACTGGACTTGTCACCGCAAAATGCTTGGTGAATCCTGTGGATAACGTGACGGTTAAGGTTAGAGTAATCAACCCATTTCCACAAGATGCTTCTATCAAGCAAGACATGACCGTAGGGGTGGTAGAAGAGGTAAAAACAACTGTTAGAACCCTGCTCAAGGAAGAAAATCCTGAGTTGCGAGAAAATTTCGACTATGCCCGAAGATTAGTGGTGACTGAGAAATCTTTGAACACGCGAGTAGAGAAAACGCGAAATGTGAAAGGGCCAAATTCAAGGAAGCACGAGGAACTCAAGGAAGTTCCCCTGCACCTTAGAGATCTTTTTGAAGACGCGGTGAAGGGCCGTACCAGAAGAGAGAGAAGGAATTGGAAACGAAGAAGACTGAAGAGTAATGGAAAACTGGACAGATCATGGAGGGTTCTCCCTGACCTCTCCACTTCATCATCTGTAAGTGGTAAGAAGTAGAAGATGAGTCGGTAGCAAACAAGAACTGCTTGTTGTGAACAGTGGTGTATGATATGGATGGACTGATGGTATGAATGGACTGATGGATTGGAGAACAGCCTTGATGAAGATGTAGCCCAGGATGGATTGGATGGACTAATGGACATTTTGAAGATGTTGTGATGCGAGATCCTAAATAGTAAATGATATGGACTTGATTTGAATTATTATTATTGTACATAGAGACTACTTAACCATGATATATGTGGCGGTGTTGATATTTTAACAAGCCTACTAGCCTAGGCCCGCTACCTTACCTAGACTCTAGCCTAGACCTAGCCTACTAGGATTTAAAGCTGAACTGTTGTTTTTTTGCACCGTGTTACTGTAGCCTAGGCCTAATTGTATCGAATTTTGTGAAGTGGTTGTGGTGGTTGTATCATTTGTATAGTATGTAATGTGTATATATATGTTTTTTTTGTGGTGTTGACGAGGGCGTCAACTTTTCTTTAAGGAGGGGGTAATGTTAGTCCAGTAAATTTAAGCGAAAATTCCGGCGAACCGGGAACAAATTGCAACAGAAGGTTTTTTTGCTTTAAATGTTTTATTCGGTCACCTTGGACATCATATCCAAAATCCGCCAAAATCGGACGGCGGGAACCCACTTAATTTGCATATTCAATTTTGTGAACTGACTTTAACTGATCTTTGGCCTGGCCTATGGTGGGTATCTTCCCTAACCAGTTGTGTTGCCATAGCTTCCTGCACTATCTCAAGAAATTTTGTTGATCTATGGTTTGGTCCTCCCAAACTGGTTTCCCTTTCCCAGTTTATTTCAGGCAAGTTAAAGTCTCCAAGTAATAGTGTGTTTGCTTTCTCCCTACTTAATACATCTTTGACAACTTCAAACAGCTTGCTATTTTCCTCAGTGGAATTGTTGGGGCTACGATAAGCAACGCAAATGGGCATTGGCGTTCCAGCCTGATCGTCCAAGTGTATCTCTAAGATTTGGCCTTTTTCTCTGGAGATAATATTCTGATACGAGATTCCTTCCCTAACAAAAACACAGATTCCTCTACCGTTTTCCTCCAGGTTATGAACAGGAGTCTGATATCCGGTTAGTAGGATGTCACATTCACGTAAGGGGAATCTTGAATTCTTCGGCTTAACCTCTACTATAGCAATAATGTCTGGTTTTAATTCAAGAGCTACAGTTTCTAGTTCGGCAATTTTGTTGTGGAGGCTGTCAGCGTTCGACAATAGACATCTGACAGGTGGCATTTCCAGTGGTACTTTCCTAATGTCCCCCCGTCTGGGGGTCTCCCCGAAAGGGCGGCTTAACTTTCACAATTTTATTCCTGCGGATTTTTAAATCTCGTTCGCCCTGCCTCAGTCTTTCCTCCATCTCCTGTTTCAATTTCTTGTACTCATCGCGCTCCTTTTTTGTCCTATCGATGGAGAATGTCAGATGGTCGAGGCCCCCCTCTTCTTTGGTTTTACCCTTTTGTTCTCTCTTGAGCAAGTTTATTCTGTCAAGGAATAAGTCCCTCTGATTTTGGTTTGCAAGAATGAGTTTTACGAGACGCGTATCCCCAGGTTTCTTTTCTCCTATCCTTTTTGCGGTTCTGATGATGGTACGGTCTTGCAACCTTGTGCGCTCAATCAATTCCCGTACAGCCTTTACGTCCTCGGTTTTTTGGGTCATATAATTATCAAATACTAACTCCGGCAATCCGCCGATAATAATGTTTTGTTGTATATCTTTCTCTTTCCTCCAATCATCTTCTATGTCATCAATCTTTTTCCCAACGTCCTTGAGACTCTTGGTGAAAGATCCTTGAAGTGACAATTTTGCTTCATCGATTTTCTTGTCCATCCTTCCATCGATCTCGGGCAGCTTCTCCTTAATGGCTGCATCAACTGCCTCTTTGACCTCGACTTTCAGATTGATGGTTATATTGTCCATCTTCCGGTTTAATGCTTCATACTGGGCTCGTTGTTCTGCCCGCCATCCGTCCAAGAGCGCCATCATATTGTCTACTGTCGGCGGGTTAGCCTGGCCTGATCCCAGTTCGTCCATTGTATTTTCCAGATCTTGTCGGCCCTTTTTATTTGGTTCTTCGCGTAGTCGTTCGCCTGTGTCCGGGGTAGTCTGATTTCCCTTTTCCTTATGTTACTGCCAGTACCACGTGAGTCACGTGTCTGTGGGGTGGAGTGAAAACCCCCTTGTGATGGGAATACGAAGGTGGTGTGGGAGTCCTTCTGTGACGACGGAGAAGTAGGTTCACCTAGTAAACGCCTATTTGGGCACGGAGAAGCGAAGTTTACCTGTCTCCTCGGGGTATCAAAAATACTATCTTCCAGAAGGTTGGACACTGCTGACTGTTGTTCTGCTACGTAATCTTGGTCGGGACTGTGAGCTTGTGTCCAAGCTTGTATGTGACCGCTTTTATCCATTTATTTCTGTAGTATAAGTAGAAGACTTCCGTGTCGTTTACGATACCTTGCTCCCGATCTTGAGTCAGTTTTTATTTTTATGTTAGGCCTATCAGGAATTTTCAGTTTTCTTCACTTCAGATTCAGTACAGTATTGTTACTTACTCTAATTTCAGAATTGCCAGTGGCATCATTGACCAAAATTTTGAAGAATATGGAAGAACCTGCTTCAGTGCCACCCTCACTAAGGTGTGTAATTTTGTCTGTTCTTATCACATGAATTTTAAAAGGCATACATCTTGATCAGTAGTAGATGGCACCACCATGGCGTTACTGTACGCCCTATGAATATTATCTCTCTAGCCAGTGTAAATGCTGTATTTTAAATGGCGATAATAAACAATTTGAATTTGTATAATTAACTCTTAATATAGGGCCTACTGCATCTCTTGATGATTTGTCTTTTATTCTATTCTATAAATCTCGGATGATCAATTCTTCATTATTTCAGGAACAGATCTGAAGAGACTGAGGCAGATCAAAATGAGTTGAACACCACTCCAGAATTCCGAGCTCATGTAGCCAAGAAACTAAGTCAGATTCTTGACAGGTACATGTAATTTCAAATTAAAATATAGCTGTGTTTGGATACAGGAAAGTTCACTTGTCTCTTGTCTGCCTAATAATTTTGGGCACTCGGGCACAGGGATAGCCACACCCACGTATATCAGTGATGTACATGTATCAAGGTATCCAGGTATCAAGCTTATACTGTCTGAGTTGTTGAACTTGAACAATGAACATCAGCACCATTGTACATTATTGTGTTCATGTTGCAGGTCAGTTGATGTGGTAAAAACTGAATGCGAGTCCCTTCAAAAGACCTCGGAGAAACAAGGCCCTAGTTCAAGCAGGGAAACAGGTACAATAGTTTTATTCTTCATTAAAGCCAGGTGGCTGGGAAAACCATGAAGCAATGCAACACCAGGACTAGGCCACATTTCTTGTTGACTGCAGCTGGAGTCACAATAGGTAACTACATTCTGACCTGATCTGCCAATGACATCAATGCTACCCATACATACCGGTAACTACTCCCTGGCTCCCTTCCCATTCATCAAGGAGATGGATGGTTGAGAGGTGTAAACAGAATTCATGAAATATCTTTTTCATTCTGTTTCAGGAAGTCCAGGAGTAAAGTTATTTGCAAATTCCTTAACAACTATTGGTGTAGGATACGATGCTGTTGTTCCATTCCCACAGAGAAAACTACAAAAACGGCATTTAAGCAGCTCTGAAAGTGACACTGATGAAGAACTTGGGAGATTTGCAGCAGCTGCTGTTTCAGGTGAAGACATATTGAAACAGGCGAAGGACGTTACCCCACAAGGACCTTCTGCTCTGTCACATCTGACTGAGTTGCCTGTGACAGGAAATATTGAAATTAAATGTGCTGAAAAATGCTCAAGTAAGCTTGGCAGTAAATCTGTTACAAAGAGAAACTTGGACTGTGATGCTAATGGAGACACACCAATTGAGAAGAAGAAAAAGAAAAAGAAACATAAAACAGACTTTGTGCTGAATGCATCTGAAAAAGGGAGTGAAAATACAGGTGGTCAACACATTCCTGGGGAATGTAAGGATACTGTGGGTGAACCTCATGTTGTTGAAGGTGGTGTGTTAGACAACTCCGTCAAACATGATAACAAGGCAATGAAAAATGTCAGTGGTGTTTCAGAACCACGATTTATGCCTACAACTATTGAAGACAAAATTCACAAGCATGGTGCAAAGAAGAAAAAGAAGGGGCACAAAAAATTTGATATTGGCATGACAGAAGGGGGTAAAGATGGTGGAACTGAAAGCAGTGTTTGTCACACTTACAAAAAGAAGAAATGTAAACATAAGCATAGTGAAAAGGTGTGACAGCTGGAATAAAATGGAAACTGATGCAAATTATTTGTTCATTGCTTTTTTTGTACTCCCAGGGCATTAACCATACAAGACATGCAAGATTCATACTGTAAGCCTCTGCATCTTTGCCTGGAGACATTTTGTCTTTTGAAAAAAATATGAATTGGCTTGGAATAGGGATCAAAGCTACCATAAATGTGAGCCGCTCTGGCAAAACGAGACGCTTGTCGCTCTTACCTTGGCAGGTTGAGACCTAATGTTTGTCAGTTTCAATATTACTCTGCCTATTATGAAATCTGACAGAATCTATTTCTTCCATTATCTCCAGGTGTCATCTTAGTTTGTTTAGGCTGAACTTCTGAGCGACAAGCGTCTGGTTTTGCCAGAGCGGCTCACAAATGGGCAGCACACCAAAACCAGGTACCGGTAGTATACAATGAATGCCTTTTGTGTGGTTCATTGATCAAGACTTGTGTAGTATGCGTTGCATGACGAAGGAAGTTCTTGACGAGGGACACAAGGCTACTCAGGGTCAAAAATTACCCTTTATATCCATCACCAAGCTCTGCATCATTCGATGACCACGCTCTTCATCACTGTAAACTTTGAAATGACCAATTACAACACAAGACATGATGAATTATATGGATCCATATCAATGAAGTGACAAAATCTTTCCATTCATTTGTACATTTTATTCTCAAGACAATTTCCAATTGCTATTTACAAAGACTAGTTCTGCAGGGCTCCCACTAAGAGCATCTCACAAATCTAACTAAGTTATCAAAACCTCACGGTATCTCCCTGGCAGACTTGCTAGTTGAAACAACATCATAGCCAAATTTTGATCACCTCATTGTCCCAGCAACAGTCTGTACTCCTATGCCAGAACCAATGAGCACAGTGAGGTCTTGACCACTTCAGTGCTGGCTGTACTTTGGTGTTACAATGACATCGAGTGTAGTGCCCAGACGGCATCACTGCTGAGACTGGAATGCATTTTCCCATTAAAACAGCGTCATGACGTTATTCATAACGTAAACCTTTGGCGTTCTGGTGTCATGACGTGCTGTCCCAGTTTACCGGAATAGAGCACTGAAGTGGTTAATTTCTTTTAAAATGCCCTGGTGAACATGTACCGTACATGCGAAAGTGAAAATTTCTTCTCCATGATGGTGAGGGTATAAAGCACAAAATGGAATGCTTGATAATGAAAGCAAAAATGATTCAATTAACTTCTAGGAAACAAATAACTGTAAAGCTTAGCATAAAAATCACCAGTGAACTATGAGATTTTCCAACAAAGTATATCTTAGAGGCAAGTTGATTTCAATGGTTCATGAATCGGATATCTGACTAACAAACCTACTGACCAATTCAAGGATGGCCAAAGCCACAACTGCCGGCCATTTGGGATGATATTTCAGTGTCATTCACAGCACAGGAAATTAATGAGGTCCCAATGAATCATGACACAAGCAAATGATTCAGCTCTAACTACGAGAAAGCCTCTGAAGACAAAGTTACCACTATATTGCAAGAAGTATAAAAGAATGTACGCCTACATGTATACATGTACTAATATGTATTAAAAACAAGGCTAATTCAAATCTGCCTATCTAATGTAGCAATAATCTAGTGTTTGAAGAAACCAGCACAAGTGAAACGGATGAATTCAGTAATCGTATCAGAAAAAGCTCTCCTCATCAGTTTCTATGACAACAAAATACTTACACACAAAGTTCTCAAAGAGAATATCCAGTATACATAACAACACATCAGTTTTTCATTAACACACGCATGCCTTTTGAAAATGCAAAGCAGTCCTCTGTTTTGTTTATCAGTTTACAAATACTAATTTAACGACAAAAGCATTCTCAACAACCCAGCAAAAAATATCAAAAAGAATCTCATCACCATTGTGTCAGGGTACCATATCATTCTGTCTTTCCCTAGCCTACATCTCAACACAAGCCTATAACATTCAGCCTGATGGTACCATCCAAACATATACATGTAGTCGATATGGGCGACACATTAGTAGCATCATGAGACAGGCTAAATAAAATTCAGACACGCGCGAATGAACTTTTTATTCCATGATACCTTTTGATTTCAGTGACAGTGGATATACAATGTTGAAATCAACACCCAAACACTATTCTACACGATAAAGAAAAACCTCATTGCACAGGTGACCATTTTTCACGCTGGATGAAAGCAGTCCTCAGGAGGTCTGTACACTATACCAGACACATGTGCATCGACACACATGGACACTACATTTATTATTGGGAACAACACATTCTTATGACATTGGTCTTGCTTGCCGTCATTGGGAATAAGGTTCACCAGAGGACAATCAACTTCAGGAGTTCAGAACAGTGAGCTTTCCTGCTGCATCAATGCCAAACTGACCCCATAAAAGGTTGAAGAAGTGACCTCATGAACACTACTAAAACAAATGTCTAGGAAAACCCATCAGATGTCACTGAATGATCAATAAGGGCTGTCAGATTGCCTGTGTATTGATCTGCTACTGTTCACCTGTTATGTAGGGCATTTCAGCTATTGAAATATGCAGGTTCACCAAGGCCTTCAACACTTTCATCAAATGCAACATCCAATGGGTTTTCCTAGACCGCCTCACAAATAAGCACTGTATCTGTGCTTCAGAGCATCAGTGAGCCAAAGAATCCACTTGTCACACCTTTCATCAGTCTGTCAGATCTGGGATAAGCACATTTACGTTCTAGCATTCAAATCCATTAGGATCAAAGACACATGCCACCACCCTAAAGCCACATTTGTTGTCCTAAAGCAGAGTTGATGAGGACACATGCATCCACTGTGATGGGTCATAGGGCTTGACCAATGCAGAATATCGCCTGTCAACTTGATTGTTGAAAACAGCAGTGGATATATGCCACTGCCTCGATTTTCCTATTTCAATACATGTACATGTATAAGCTTCAGGTTGCCCTTCAGACTCAACAACAAGCATGACAACAAATTCCCTCGTCTCCATCGGAAAAGATTGCTAATCCTATCACAGCTGTCAATCAATGGAGACAACCATCTCTACAAAGTGGTAGATGAGTGTTCTTCATCCTGAAAGAAAGTGACAATACATTAGTTTCAATGGGGAACCCGGGTGACAATAGATGGCGCAGCAAGTTTAAAACCCGAATGACGTACCAACGTCACTTTTTTCGCTGTTGACATCACGCCGTCAAAACATCTGTGTACATTTTTCTACACAATTTTCTGTGGCATTTTTCCCAAAAGACGTCAGTATTGGCATCCTGTGGCATTTCTGACAAAACAAAGCAGTATTAACATATAGAGAACTTTGAAAATGAAACAGGACCGTGTAATTTGATCAAAATCTAACCAAACAGAGTGGTTTATTTTGGGGCAAGAAGTAAATGGAAATACTGTTAGAAAATAGGACTTCGGGTCTTCCACTGACAGTGCAACGTCGTGGCGTTAGTTCGCGGGTTCCTCATTGCCGGTACATACCGTACATGTAATGCAGATATGACCTGACCCAAATTGCAAGGTTGACGACCAAAGATGTGGTTGAATGTATAATGGGAACTGGGAGTGTGATGAGAGGTTAACCTTTTCACTTACATCTCTTGGCACTGGCTGGTACTTGGCTTTGGATGGTCTTCCTTTGAGAAGGGCATAGCAGAACATAGTCACTACCATCACAAAGAGGAAGTAACTAGTATGCATTAGATGGAGATTGATCAATGAACGATCATGCTGTAATATACAAACATCAAAGTATAACCATGAAGTGTACTCATTTCTGTCATTAATGTTATCCTTGCACACAGCAGCAGTCTATTTGGCTTCTAGAGTCAAGGATACACCATTTTCTTTATGAAGATTACAGATCATGTTAACTGAGAAGGAAATGCCAAGTTAGGGTGGCTGAGGATGGTTGGTTTGTTTTTTCAAATCACTTACCAATGAAAGCATCACAGTAAGTGTAGGATTCAGATCATAATGGACTGATATCTTGGTTTGCTCCTTACATCTGTAGTAGTTGAAGAAGGATGAGCTTTTGTGGGCCTCAATGTGGGCATGGTATTCAACCCCAGTCTCATTTACACCATAGCAACCAACAGGTTTCCTGGAAGTAATGAAATGGTCCATGGACCATGTGCTCACTGGGTTGGACATAATAGTCTAATGACAGAGGGAGGTACATATCAGTTATGAGCAATCTGGGTCAAGTCATTCCCAGAAAAGACTTTGATGATTTTGGGGTTATGCCACCTGGCGGCCATATTAGATGTCCGATCGGGCTGCAACTTCACATGTACATAAAGGTCATCTGCAGGGGACCACATAGCACATTGGAGCGCTTTAGGTCAAGTCGTTCCTGAGTTACAGCACTTTGATGATTTTCTAGTTACGCCACCTGGCGGCCATATTGGATGTCCGATCGGGCCGAAACTTCACATGGACATAAAGGTCATCTGCGGGGGGCCACATAGCACATTGGAGCGCTTTGGGTTAAGGCGTTCCTGAGTTACAGCACTTTGATGATTTTTGGGTTACGCCACCTGGTGGCCATGTTTGAAGTCAAATCAGGCCGAAATTTGACATGCATGTAAAGGTCATCTAGATGGAGGTAAATATCAAATTTGAGCACTCTGCGTCAAGCCGTTCCTGAGTAATAGCACTTACTTGATTTTCAGGTTACGCCACCTGGCGGCCATATTGGATGTCGAATCGGGCCGAAACTTGGTATTTTTTAAGGTACCCCTCCAATGCATGTTTATGCAAGATATGAAGTTGCTCGGTGAAATAATGACAAACTGTGGCAGGTTCGTCACTTTTGTCGAACTTTGACCTCTGTGACCTTGAAAAGTAGGTCAAATCAAAAACCCGTTATATATGTTATGTATCCTTATTAGCTACACCTATGATAAAAATTTGAAGATGATCTAGTCATTAGTTCAGGAGTTATTGTACTTTTTGTGTTTTTGGTTTCCGCCACCTGGTGGCCAAACTGAGAGTCGAATCGGACCGAAACTTGGTGTCGTGGGTCATCTGACCTAGGGGTATATATGTACCAAGTTTCAGATCAATAGCTCCAGCGGTTACGAAACGTGCCCTGCTAACGGACAACGACGACGACGGACGACGGACGCTGCACCATCGTAATAGCTCACCCCAGTGAGCTAAAAAAGAACTCTTTGCAACTGGTTATATTCTCTCCAACCATCATTACAACAAGTCTACATGTAACATTACATGACCCTTCTTTACAATTACGAATTTGTCAAGACACATCTCACTACTGAACTCATTTCTGTACTCACTACATCTCAGTACTCACTACTGTACATCTCAGTACTCACTACTGATGATCTACAGATACAAAACTCTTCAGTTATGAATAAAACTCGATTTTGCCAACTACATACCTGGTGATTGGAAAAATAGAAGGTGCAGCTTGAAAGTTAACACAGGTGTAGATCTGTACCGGGGCACACTTTCCTTCACTGTCGCACTTAGTTGCATTCCAGTCATAAGGTAGAGCAAAGGTGACATTAATTTCCTGAGAGAGAGCTGGTCCTGTAAAGAAATTAAACTGCAGTTTTTATCAATTGATACAGACATGTACATGTATGTATCAAACCAACTTGCGAGAGGAAGCTCCCAGCCACATATTAAAGGTCAGCAGTTACAAAAGTATTCTGGTTAAGGCTGTATGGGCCTGCTGATTGAAAATCGAGTAACATGACAGTATGAAAGTTTCTTTTCTTTTTTCAACCTTTCCAGACTACTCACCTCTGAGTCCCAACTGTGCTCCAGTGACTGCTCCATACAGATGAGTAACATTGTGAGGGATACGAAGAAAATCTAATGATGGATGTATAGTTATCAGGAGTGACACCGAATAATTTCTGAAAAAATTCATGTCAAAACAATCATTAGTCTGAGAAATGCAGATGGTGCAAACTTCTGACTATCGTTCTTTGCTGTCTATTTCTGAAACACAACATTGATGAGTGATGTCATGTTCCTGTCAAAAGCTTGGGGAAACATGTCACTAGTGAAGTATTAGTAACTACTAGCAGAGTCACTTGTCAGCCTTACCTTGTATTTTCTAAGACATCAGTTGTTCTGTTTTCTTCAGTGACATTTACATTGGCAGGTTTATTTGGGATGACTAAAGGCCTGCCACTATCTTTCTCTGCTGCACCCTTTACAACCACGTCCACCTTCTCTGGTGTTTTTTCTGTGACTGGTGGAGGGCTATTAGGATCAGTCGCATTACCAGTAACACAGAACTGGAGCTCTGAGAAACTTTCTAAGAAAACATTCCAATCCTGAAAGGGACAAAATGGATTTACCAAAGTAGATTCAATAACAAGACAAGATCAAGATGGGCATGCTTAGAAGAGAAGAAAGAATGATTTAGAGCCAAGACCCTGCCTCACCTCCTCATAAAACACAAGTAATTACTGGTACATAACGGCAAGAATATATAAGTACCAAGAATGTACAACTTAGTAATCAATCAAACGGATGGGCATTAGGTTACTTTTTCTGATAATAGAGGGCGTACGGTAATTATAGGCCTTCCGATTAAATAACCAATGTTTAGATTTAACGGTTGTTGACTGAATTGTATTATTCAGAATATCGGCAATATTCTTATGTAAAGTTACAGACATATTACTGGCGTACAATTTTTTTTTGATTTTGGTGAAACCATGGATTTGTTGTTTAGGTCAGAGTGCCCGACCCTGAGATCAAGTACGATATCAATTTGTCGAAAATATGGTCCATTCAAAACTACTCTGTAGCTCGGTTATTTCTGAGTGCACATAACTGCGGGAGGTGTCATTTTGTTCGTAATGATCTTCTCTACACAATAATCCTTCACAAATTAAGATCCCTTCAGTTACAGGTTCACAAAGGCAAATCAGTAAACTCACTTTTGGCACATATTTTGAGTTGTACATTCTTGGTACTTATATATTCTTGATAACGGTGATGGCAAGAGATGATGTACAGAATTATGATAATGAACAAACCACATTTGAAAACAATGACATGTTGAATCACCTCTCTGTATGACAAAGTGTACTCACCTGTGACAAGTCATGATTCTTGATTTCATTCACTTTGATGAAATATGCAAGTGTTACTAATATGATGGCAAATGCGCTCATGCATATCATAAAGACCATCAGTGGAGGCCGTGTTGTCGCAAACCCTTTCAGGTTTTCTATCGGGGTTAGCTTCATTTTGATCTGAAAAAAAGAGGATTAAAAACTTAGGATGTCAGCTTTGGAGATGGCTCTGAAAATTGTGCCAAGCATGGGGCATGACTAGGCGGCAGGCCTAGGCCTATTTAAGTCTAATATGCTAACCTGACCACATCACAGGCTACCGATATGGTGCCGCCGGCCCACACCAACCAAAAGCACAATTGTTTGCTGGCTGGGGTGGGGTCCTGACTCCTGCTGTCACCATGGTCACTATAGTCATGTACCATAAATTGCGGACCATGTTTACATGGCGTCAGTGACGTCGCAATGCATCAGCATGTGTTGGATGCACTACGGCGTCATGTCACGTCGTCCGCAATTTTCGGTACACATCTATAGGACTAGGCTGGCCTATGTTAGGGCCTAACCACAAGCATGACAAGTCTAAATAGGCTAGGGATCATGTAAAAGGGGCAAGTAAGCACGCATCAACAGCCTTGCTTAGGGTCTAGGCCTACCCTACATGGCTAAACAGCATGCACATAGCT
Organism: Notospermus geniculatus; assembly: GCA_002633025.1. Lineage (NCBI taxonomy): Eukaryota > Metazoa > Nemertea > Pilidiophora > Heteronemertea > Lineidae > Notospermus > Notospermus geniculatus. Next base: position 997,296 of record NMRB01000001.1, on the reverse strand, counting down.
AGCCTAATATGGGAGAGATATTGCGCATGCGCGAGGGGCAACGCGGATTTTTCGAGTTCTCCGAATTTACGAGCTATTTTGTCGAATAATTAATTAAGAGTCATAGAGAAGATACGTTTTTCAGCTGTATATGGACAGGAGACGTTTATGAAACCATACTGAGTGCACGAGGTGTTTGGAAACAATACTCATTGGGACAAGTCCGATGGTTTTGTGGCTTGAAATTTTTAAATCACCAATTCAAAATGGCGGCAATGTAAACAATGGTGGGAAATGCTGTCATCATTTGTTTCCTTGTGTTCTTCTGGCAACGTTGGTGGTATTGCACGGAAGGTAGGTGGTTGGACCAAATAGTCAAAAGGCCGAGGTGTAAACTCGAAACGGATGCTGTTTTCGAGAAATGGTCAATGGATCCGCCGTTTGAACAGGAAGATGTGGAAGGTAGGCCGATGGATGTTACAGTGATGGAGGTACCTAGGCCAAACATTAGACATTTCACAGTAGAGAAAAAGGAGAACAGTGGGGTACGGCATTCGGAAGAGCATAGAGCCACTGGTGCTGAGATAGGTCCACGTTCTGAGACCGAGTCGGCAGTTGATCATTTATTGCATGACAGTTTGATGAACAGAAGTATTGGCCAAGCAACATCTGGTAGAGGTGATCTGCAGTCAAGATCTAGTCAAGAAAGCAGGGGGGTAAACAGGTTAACATCAACACCGAGGCCACGGTCACATATGGCAGGCGTACATGAGCAAGATAATACTTGGCTCTATGGGTCGTTATCCGAGTATTCTGAGCAAGCTGACTATGACACCGATGAGAGTTTGAGTAGAAAGCGACATTTATCTAACCAGAGTATGAGGCAGAGGCATCGTGATTCTAAGAGAGGTAGAGTGGAAGATACTAAATTAGATACCATTGAAAGGCTGCTAAAGGATATGGCAATCGAGAACAAAAGGCGTTTCTCTGATATTGAGAGCAGGCTAGGGGACATAAACAATACAATACGGATGGAGGTTAAGATGGCAGTGGACAAGGCTTTTCAGGAGAAGGCGAAAGAAATTGATGACAATATTCAGAAACAAGTGATGTGCAAAATAAGTGAAAAGGTGGAACGTGCGACAAAAGAGTTGGGTGACGAAGTGGACGACAAGCTGCGTGCAGTACAGAGAGACTGGGAGGAACAGCAACGCAGGGTAGCCAATATCATAATTTATGGTATAGAAGAATGTCCAGATGGTGATACTAACAGGCGGATAGAAGCGGACACAAATGTGGTGTATGATATATTGACTTCATTGGGGTTGACAGGTTTATCTGAGGACGTGATGGGAGCTCAGCGAGTGAGAGTAGATGCAACAATAAAAAAGGTGGTTAGGTTAGGGAAATTTGATCCTAAATCGGACAAAGCTAGACCGCTTAGAGTTACACTGGGATCACAGGACGAACGAAATCGTGTGCTTGAAAGCTACCGCAACAGAGGACAAGTCCTTCCAAGTTTGCAAATGGCGAGGGATAGAACAGTCCGAGAGCGTGAGGAGTACCGAAAAATTAAGGAAGAAGCCGAAAGAAGAAAAGCGGCAGGTGAAGGGGAGTTTATAATTCGTAACATGGAACTGGTTAAGGCGAGACAACCGAGGCAAGATAGAACAGGAATAGATATGCGGCCCTTTCGTGAGGAACCCCGCGACCGGCGGGGAGAAAGGCAAGTCGAAGTCTAGCTGGAAGATATTGTACACCAATTGTGACTCGTTGTCCAATAAGTACCATGAACTTGTAGGCTTAGTGAGTATGGAGGAACCCGATGTTATAGCGTTGACAGAGGTTAAACCAAAATTTACATCTTTGGAATTTAAGGCAAAGGATATAGAAATCTTAGGTTTTCAGGGACCGTACCATAATATGGACATGGCAGGTCGTGGAATATGTATTTATATAGTTGAAGGAGTGAGAGTGGAAGAGGTGGATATGCAGACTAATGTATCAGAAGTGGTGTGGATAAATATATTGGGTGTACATAGCGAAGTCATGCTGCGTCTGGGGGTAGCTTATAGAAGCCCATCAAGTTCAATGGAGAACAATCATCGTTTAAATGAGGATATAAAATTCAGGACGCAAAACATATCCCAGAACGTAGTGCTTTTAGGAGACTTCAATTATCCAGATATAGACTGGGTTGGATTAGTATCAAGGAGACTACCGCCTCACCCATCAGTGGCCTTCCTTGAATTGTGTCAGGAGAACTACCTTGTACAAATGGTAGAAAAGGCAACAAGGCATCGGGAGGGACAAACGTCAAATTTGTTAGATTTAGTTCTCACGACCAACGAGGAAATTGTGGATAGTGTTGAGCACAGACCACCCTTGGGAAGGAGTGATCATGATACGCTGCTTATCAGTCTATCCGTGAATTATGAACAAACTGATAGATTTGTGTATAAGTATAAATTTCAGGCAGGAGACTATACTAAAATGCGCCAAAAAGCCAGGAGCTTAAACTTGCTTGACACAATTGAAGGAATGGGAGTGGAGGAGACTTGGAATCATATTAAATCGACCACCTTAGATTTGACCAAACAGTTTGTTCCTAGGAGGAGGTTAGTTGTGGGAGGTATACGGAGGAAAAAACCCTTGTGGATGAATGAGACAGCTTTAGGCATGATTAGAAGGAAACATAGAGCGTATCGGCGCTATCTGGAAACTAGAGATAGAGAGGACTACTTAGTATACACTGGGACAAGGAATGCAGCTACAAAAGAAGTCAGACGGGCCGTGCGGGAATTTGAACGAACAGTAGCGCGTGAGGCAAAGGCCAACCCCAAAATGTTTTGGGGATATTATAAGTCCAAATCCAAGAAGTGTGATATACCTACCCTAGTGACCCCAAATGGAGTAAATTGTGAAAGTGACTATTCTAAAGCAGAAGCTTTAAATGACTTTTTTGCAAGTGTGTTTACCGTGGAAGATTTGCGTAGCTGCCCGGAACCAAGGAGTGAAGGATACGAAAGTCCCCTTGAAATGGTGACAATAACGGAGGAACAAGTGTTAAATAAACTAAAAGCTTTGAAAACGAACAAAAGCCCAGGACCTGATACGATTCATCCCCTGGTACTGTATGAGTTAAGGGAGGAACTAGCGCCACCATTGGCAAATTTATTCAACAAGAGCTTGGTGCAGGAGAATGTTCCAAAGGATTGGAAACTAGCTAGAGTGACGGCTTTGTTTAAAAAAGGAGAAAGGAAGTTACCTAACAATTACAGGCCGGTCAGTTTGACGCCTATTTGTTGCAAGTTAATGGAGCAAATACTTCGCGATAGTATCATCAACCACCTGGAAAACAATAGGCTCGTAAGCAGGAAACAGCATGGCTTCGTCAACAAGAAGAACTGTATAACAAACCTGCTTGAAACGATTGATATCTGGTCTCAAGTCTTAGATGTAGGAAATGACATCGATGTTATATACCTTGACTTTGCTAAGGCTTTTGATTCTGTGCCCCACCACAGGTTACTGAAAAAGCTCAAGAGTTATGGAATAACTGGGCACTTGTTGGGGTGGATTGCTGATTTCTTACGTGAACGAACACAGTATGTGGAAGTGAATGGGGTAGCTTCCAGACACGTCAAAGTTGAGAGCGGCGTACCGCAAGGCAGTGTGCTGGGGCCAGTCCTATTCGTGACCTTTATTAATGATCTGCCTGACTGTTCATCATGTGAAATTAGGTTGTTTGCTGATGATGCGAAACTTTTTAATGAAATCAAGTTTGATGGCGATGGGGATAGGCTGCAGGAGGACTTGAGTAGGAGTGAGGAATGGGCCAGGTGTTGGCAAATGTCATTTCAACCATCGAAATGTAAGCACTTATCGTTAGGTACCAGACAACCGGCGTCCATACCAGAATATAAGCTGTGGGACAAGAGGACAAAGAGTTTGAGGGCAATTGAAAAAATTGACAAGGAAAAAGATTTAGGTGTCGTCGTGGATAGCAAATTAACCTTCTCGGCCCATACAGCTGAAGCTACAAGAAAGGCTAATGGTGTGTTGGCGTCTATACAGAGGTCATTTAGCAATTTGGATAAAAATACTTTCTTATTGTTGTATAAGGCATTAGTTAGACCATACCTTGAATACGGTCAGGAGGTATGGAGTCCGAGGTTGAGGCGCGACATTGAGGCAGTTGAGCGAGTTCAGAGAAAGGCAACTAGACTGGTACCTGGTATGCGAGAGTTAGCATATATAGATCGACTTAAGAATTTGGGTTTGACGACACTTGCTGCGCGACGCATGAGAGGGGATATGATCACCACCTTTAAGATTATGAAAGGCCTGTTGGATGTGAATGTTGCTCTCGAACCTTCCACATTACCCACACGTGGGCACACGATGAAATTGACAGTCCATCGATCCAGACTGGAGTGTAGAAGACATTTTTTCAGCAACAGAATCGTGGCGTTGTGGAATAGTTTGCCCCAGCATGTCGTCGACGCGAAGAATACTGATATGTTTAAAAGAAGACTTGATGCATTTTGGAAAGGATCAGATGTTTTGTACAGATATTGATTATTATTGTTATATACTGGTACNAGACAAGATCAAGATGGGCATGCTTAGAAGAGAAGAAAGAATGATTTAGAGCCAAGACATTGCAAGACCCTGCCTCACCTCCTCATAAAACACAAGTAATTACTGGTAGATAACGGTGATGGCAAGAGATGATGTACAGAATTATGATAATGAACAAACCACATTTGAAAACAATGACATGTTGAATCACCTCTCTGTATGACAAAGTGTACTCACCTGTGACAAGTCATGATTCTTGATTTCATTCACTTTGATGAAATATGCAAGTGTTACTAATATGATGGCAAATGCGCTCATGCATATCATAAAGACCATCAGTGGAGGCCGTGTTGTCGCAAACCCTTTCAGGTTTTCTATCGGGGTTAGCTTCATTTTGATCTGAAAAAAAGAGGATTAAAAACTTACTAGGATGTCAGCTTTGGAGATGGCTCTGGGAACGAGTGTAGAATCCCCTACATGGCTAAACAGCATGCACATAGCTAGCCTAATATGAGAGGCCTAGGCCTGGGCCTAGGTGGTAGTCCTAGCTAGGGCCTACCTAGGGTAGGCCTACATCATGAGTAAAATGATGTGCATGCATGCATGGATGCATCTTGCATGCCGCAATGCACAAGAATGCCGCCTCATTTTAGTATTTTTACATCAGAAAAGAACACTTTATTTTATTTCTATCATCAATTTATTATCAAGGACAATTCTGCAATAGAGTCTAGTGTATATCATGATTTGAACACGGACTTAAGAGGAAATTCCCGACAAATATCACAATATTTTGACGCGAATTGACGTGGAAGCCATTTTGACATTCGACGTATCAACCTCGCTCCCAGGATAACTTTACCGGGGGGCTGTTCAAACAATGGAAGAGCGCCTAATGAATATTCATAATATGCAAAGTAACCCACGTGTTCACTTTAATTTCGTTGTGTGTTGGTCTGTTTTGATCAATCATCGCCATCTTTGGGAAGACCCCATCTTATTCCCTCCGATTTATCGTTTTTACCCGGAATAAGTCGTAATCTTGTGAAGATATTCTGAGTTCAAGACCTCGGCTATCCACGGAACTGATTACCTGGTGATATGAGTTTGTCAACGCTGCTGGAAGCTGCCGAGTTCTTGGATGGTGATACACGTGCGTTCTAAAGACACAAACAGTGGCCATTGCAGCAGCACATGGTCTCCAATTTCCGCCGGCTTTCGCTAAATTCAACCGCATTTCTCGCAGATTTAACCCAGGGCTTTGCTTTCACAGTTGCTTATTGCAATCACATGTTTTTAACACACTTGATGAAGTTGTCGTGCTGATATTTGTCATGCAATGTGTGGGCAGAATCGGGGTCATTTTGAGGCATTCTGTCGTCGTCGCGTCGGTGGCAGTTCCGAGCAACGCCCGCCCCGCCGACCTGGTTCAAATGATTTTATTGCGTCTTTCAGAAGAGCGAGCCCGAGAGTTTCATCCTTACGCTAAAACATTACGTAGTACCCGCAGACGTAAAGCATCAGCACCAAATAACAACGAGAAAAATTCAGATGAGATGTCGTCCGAGGATGGCGGCAAAGAAAAGCGACGAGGAGGGTGAGTTTATTGTGCATGTGACTTGACCGCGCCATGCTTGTCGCTCGTTTCTATTTTTAGAACAGACCACACTTTCCCGTTTTCTCCCGGAATCCAATCTAAATTATCATTTTCATGGTCAGTTATCGATGCCTACATTCATATTCTATCTTTTGCAGGCCTGGAACGCGAGAGGTTCACAACAAATTGGAGAAAAATAGGTAAGAAAGAGGCCGGTGCATTTACTCATTTGCATAATTTATTTTGATGACGCGTTTTTCCCGGACGAAAACGAGGCAGCATTTGTAAACATAATCACATGCCTTGTCATTGTCCACATGGCCTGATCATCATCAGTCTATTCATTGTCAGAGCAGAGTGAGATAACTGACTATGTAACAGCAGAATGTTTTCAATTATACACTCTAAAAATTTGTCATATTTATTTATTCCCGATTCTGTAATTGTGTTAGTATAGCAGGTGGTTTGGTGGTTCTTGGCAGCTTGCCAGTTAATTGACCAGAACATAATAAATTCTGTGGATTCTTTCTTCCAAGGTGTATGGATGAATGTTAATTCAATATATTCAATATATACCCTTCTTAAGATGTATGTATGGTCAAAATGATGAATATTGACTGAGTTCTTGATACTTCTCATCACTTTAGGCTGCACATGTCNGACATTTGCTGGGATTTGAATGGAATTGACTGGCCAGTAAAATAATAAATCACAACATCAACAGGGGCGTAGGTAGCTTTTATGGCCTAGGGAGGGGGGCCAAATTGAGCGAGTCTGGAGAGCGAAGTTGGAGGGGGTCTGGAGGTCCTCCCCCAGAAAAATTGAAAATCCACATCCTCTCAGATACATTTTCCCCACATCTGACATCACAATAACTTGGCTTGAAGAGGGAAAATGACCTTTTAGAGGAAAAATTTGCTTTTGGCCCTTTTTGGTTGGGGGGGGGGGCTGATCAATTTACTAGTCACTCAGGCCCGGTGATTCTTGTGGATATTGTTTTCAATCTCTCTGATTGAGCACATTTTTTGTTCTACCCCTTGCCAGGAAGCTTTCGGCTATGATCCATTGTATGTTTGGATCATAACCGGGCATAGATTTCATCTGATGTCATGCACATGTCGGATAAGGGGAGGGAGGATACTGAATGAAATAGCCGAAGTAAAATTTTCGTCCAATCAGGATCTTGCCAACTGAACAACATACATTAACATAGGAGTCACATGTGACCAACCAGGAAGATGATTTGATGTATATCCTATTTGAAATTTTCCCAGTCATGGATTTGAGCTGTATTTTGTGCTATGTGTTAGATGTACAAAAATATTTGTGCCTCACTTCATTTTCTGAAGAACACCAATCTCGCAGCCCGCCAGTTAAATCATCATGCCTACATCCGAATTGAATGGTAACCCACGTATGTTCTTTTCAATCAACCAATCACATCCATGGGAATCGGGTTGTGGGCGGGGCTCTTGGGAAATTGATGTAATGTTTTAATGATATGTTAATTGGTCTATCATCGTGTCTGGGCTCATGAAAAAAGATATTGACTGACTGACTGGCAGGAAATGTCCATGGCATATATGATATATATATATCTGAGTAATCTGTGTTAAGATTAATGGATACCAATGGTGGTATAGACGTTTAATATCCTGCCAGTAGTAGAGAAGATGATATTTGAGCTTTCATGAATGAAATTGCGGTCCTGGTTCTGAAATAACCCATTGTATCAAGACACATTATTAAAGGGTATAAGAATATTCCTTTAAATTAGAGTACTTCACCTTCCTTTAAATTAGAGTACTTTTCTTTCAGTTGCTGAAAAGGAAGGAAAAGGAATTAGAGCAGGACATGCTGCATCTTGCTAAAGAAAAAATCAAGCATCAAGATAATATTGGCTCATTGAAAAAGGAACTTCAGCACTTGAATATTGATTTTGACTTGAATAATTTTGTCGAGGTGGCAGATGAACAGGATCGAGAAACCAACTCGACTAATACTGCTTCAGGTAAACTTAGTGATAAGATAGGTCTTTTGGGTGTTGCATGTGTCAACTGTATGACATCTGCATGGAATTCACAAATATTGTTAAAGCTGGCTGCATAACGTCCACACTGACTTCTCCTATACATGTATTCTAAATTGCAGAAGGGTGCAGCCCAATTGTTAGTGAAGATGAGTCAGTCAGCCCTCAAAAACGGAAAGTCCCTTCCAAGAGGTTGACCACTGAAGGTAACACGACGGGCATCACAACCAGTGCTGTATGCAAGACGACGACCCATACGTCACAGGCCACTGGTAAATGTTTTCATAAGCAGAACGATTTGGCTGAGCTTCTCAATGGAATCAACTGTATTATTCAGCGCTGGAGTTGTATTGTCAGTACCTCCTGGAGTGATTAGAAATTTTTGCCTGTAAGCATGGTAAAAGACTTAAGAGAAGTTTTAAATTATGCTGTACATGTAGGCCTATGTATTTCTTGTTTTCAGCAACGACGACCACTGCTACATGTAGTACTAAAACAGATACTAATACAACACCACAGTCCACTGTTAAAAACCAGGTGGCACAGTTGTTACAACGCCAAATTTCTCAACGGGCCTTGGCACAGCAGCAGAAGCAACAACAAAAGCAAGAAATGCAGAAAACAGTTGGACAGCCACGATTACCTGCAGTGCAACCAAGTAAGATTATAAATTACTATTGTGTCGTAATTTGGTTCAAGCATCAATTTTTTTGAAGAGCTTCACTTTTGGGGAAATGCGTGAGATTACACACAGCTTGCGGGAGTGCGGGAGAACAGGTGTAAATGCGCGAGTCTCCCGCGAAATGTGGGAGATTTGGCAGGTCTGCTTGTATATTGACTGGGGTCAGTATGTGGGTTTTGCTTTGGCTCTCTTTAGCTTTGCTTAATCATGGATTTAAGTATCCTTTGATCACTATTTCAGCTGTTTTGACAATACCGAATCCAGGAGTACCTCAACCACACCTGACCATTCCGGCATCCTCCGTTAGGATACCTTTCCACATCCAAGAAGTCATTACGAAAGCTACTGCATCTGGCATGACAGTAAAGGTTATGCCAACTCCTGAATCTGGAGCAGCACTGAGTACTAAACCTACGACTGCGACAACATCTGCAAGTACATCTACCACAGCACCCACAATACCGGTTCAAATCAAAACGGAACCCACATTAACATTACCGGTGCAGGTAAAGGTAGAACCAACATTACCGGTGCAGGTTAAGGTAGAACCTGGTGTTGCTAACACAGCATCGGTTGTGAAATCTTCCCCTGGGATATTTACCCTGGTGGCAAGTAATCCTGTGCATCTCGCTTCACATCCTGTCACGACTCAGGTCAGTGCAGTCCCTACACCAGTTACAGTGTTCTCTTCTACACCAATTGCTGCAGTCACTTCGCAGTCATCTAGTAATCCATCTACCCCAGTGAAGCAAGTCCTTGCGCCCGGAACACAGATTCTTACTGGAAATAACCTGTCTGCTCTGAGTCAGATGGTCCAGCAGGCAATAGCACAACAACAACAGCAGCAGGCAAAAGCTTCAGCCAAGACCAGCTCTAGTGCTCAGCCTGCAACTGCCACCCAAGTCATGACTGCCATTTCTCAAGGGGCGACTCCTGTGTCAAATATATCAAGTATGACACAAATCCTTGCTCCAATCACTGTCATGACTCCAGCCATGGTTCAGGTCAATCCAAGTACAACGCAACCGCAAATTAACAACGTGCATCAGCCATTTATCAAAACTGTGGGAACAATTCCAACGCTCATACAACAACCATTCATACAGCAGACACAAGTTGTTGGCCAGCAAGTTGTCAAGCCGCTCATCATGGTCACTATGCCCACTGTTGTAGCAGCAAATGTTAGTACACCTCCAGCTAGCAGCATTCCTTCAACTAGTGCATCTAATACAACTGCACAGTTGGCTGTATCGGTCCCCAAATCAACATCATCGTGATACTTGCTGAGATTTGTAAAGTTCAATTTCTGGATTGTCAGTTGAATAAAGGGTACATTGTAAAACTTTTGTCATCCAGAGTCTGTGATAGTGAATTAAGGTGGTTGCAAGTGGCAATTATTACCAGTAAAATGACTATTCAGAAACTGACTTCCAAATATTGAAACCTTGGGCTTCGTTAGGATTTGAGGAAAAAGTTAACCAGCTGCTAAAATCATGTTTGTCATACTGTTAGTTGTGACTGTGATTTAGTCATGTTGTTTGCTTCATAATTCAGGCTGGCTGATGCCAGTTCCTGTGGGCAAGAGACTGAGATGTATGCTTTAATTACTAATGGCCCATTTCATGTTATGATGTGCCATAACTGTGGATGAAGTTGACATAGACTCCCATTTCATAAAAATTATCGCACAAATTTCTTCTTCAAAAGAGGGAAACTATTGATGATTTTGGGCTTGGTGAATGAGTGGTTCATACATGCAAGTGGAGATGTACCTCTGGAAGGTTACACAATCTAGTACCCTTTATAGAAGAAGAATGTAAGTACTTTATTAATTTATTCCCTGGTGAAAAAATTGAACTCATGGAGTACTACAGGAAAGCTTTATGCCATTTTAAACATATTCTTTTGGAATTCTCATGTAAATGCTATGCATTTGTTGAAATGTAAATACTATATGCAGTAAGATACCGTAGAGTCGGTTCTATAACATCAATCCGAAATTCAAGATTAGCAACGCCCATTTCACTACGTAGTGGTCACATGTTGGTCAAGACCGACATTCGTGACGGGGATTTGAATAGGCCGTCAGTACTAGGCGCTATTACGGATTGTGGTTCCATGGAATAGAGATCCATTTCACCATGCATTCAAGAATTCCATGGCTCTGTTGTCAGTGGTTGACAAAAGCTTTGGATTTTGCGTGCGTGCGTGAGTGCATTCTTTATTGATACAATTTGTTTTCTGCGGCATTTGACTGACAACATAGGCCTAGTGATATCCCACCACATCATGTCTTATTCGCAAGAAACTGACCAGACCTTCTTCTGTGCGCTATTGGTCGATCAATGCAGGCGGGAAACCGGGCTCTGACATCGTAATGAACTGGGGCGGGACTTCGGCATATAATGCATTGATGTTATAGAACCGACTCTACGGTATGTAGTGATACTATTCTCAACTCATTGTTAGATTTGTACATAGTGGACACTGTAAATCTTTATTTTAATATGATATTTTGTAACATCCATGTATGTTCTATTCACAGTTGTCTTGTGTTTGTCTAGTGGTTCTGTGATTTTGGTACAATTTACTTTGTTTTCATACATATTGGAAAACCACATTTTGGTATGTCGAGGAGAGATACATGTAGGTGAACAAAATTGAAGGTGGTTTACTTTGAGTAAGATATTGCTGTATCTGATATGTTAATGTGGGAAGGTGAAGCACTGAAGGTGAAGAGGCCTATCTGAGTCCCCTGCCTACAGTGACACCACACCTGGGACTTCCTGACCACTAGTCATGGACATGTTCCCAAGGCTGTACATGTATTCCCTAGTTCACCTTCTACATGTACTTGTCATGCATGTGTTATGGCGGTATTCAAGGGTAGCTTTATGAGGTCAGTCCGAGGATATGTACGAGCTGTTGATCACCTCAACAACTTTGCCGGAGCATGATCAAACAAGTTGGTGTCTTCATGGGGAAACCTATTGAAATGTGACTTTGTAATGTTGTAAGTGTTACTCAAGATGCATTGACAGCTTGTTGGGGTTTAAATATCCCCAGGATTTTATGAAAATGTGCTGTCTGTGTTTGTATGGTGTGAGAAAACAATTGTATGTGAATGCAATAAGATATTGACAGCTGCTATGTTATGTAGTGGCATGTCTTCATGAATAAACATGTTGTCTGAAATTCACTGGAGTTAGTTTTTGTGTTGCATAGAAGAGTTTCTAAATAACTCCTTCAGCTGGAATCCAGGAATTTGGAATCATGATAGAATGGGGAAGAGGAGGAGTGAATTTCACAGTGAACGTCTCTGGTTAGAGACCACTGCACTGGCTCATAGGATCAGCCGACTTAAATCAGACACTGGGCTGTTCGTAACACAACAGTACTACTGTACTATATTGTGGTGAAACATGCTTAGCAGCATTCACGTTGAGCCTAAATTTCTTGAAGCTGTACCCTTGTTCATGCATAAATCATGCGGACTTGGGACTGGAGTTGCATGTATAGGACGAACAGGAGTTCATATAAGGAAAGACGACTAAAGGATAACATGTCATTAATATGAGAGAAATTGCAACGAAAATGACCCAATGTGGGTATCTAGGATCTGTCACTACGAACATCAACCTGTGCTGGCACTCAATGGCACATGGTTAGTACTAGTCCGTCAGTATGTAATCGAAACCAACACCACAAACATACATGACATGTATGTACACATGTGCAGGCATGCAATTACCAACGAAAACTATCAGTTGGTAAAGTCATTGTTTTTAGCCACTGCTGCAACACCAAAAGGTTGCAAAGGGTACCTAAATTGAGAGTAAAATTGCATATACATGTACAATACAAGCAATTGCAGGTTCAGAAAGCTGAAATGGAGTGAGTGGATTATCAGCATTATAACCAGGATTATCACCATTTCCTGGAGATAGAATGAGGGTTTCTTGCAAAACTGAACAACCTTTACAATGTAAATTAATCAGTAGCGAGTAAAGCTTAAAGATAAATACTGGGCATTAAGCTTAAGTACAGGAAATTTCAGAACTTTTATACCAATCAATCACAACTGAGAAGAGATGATTTCAACATTTCCATTCATTTATTTACTAGACAATATCACAATGGCTACGTTTATAATAACTTAACATTGATTTGGCGGCAACACCAACATTTGCCAAATCTGGAACAACATGAATAAAACAATACAATACATTACCTGTACATGGTCATGTACACAAAATGTTTGATATCTGTCATGATTGTAGATGATATGAAAAACATACCGATATACGAGTTGTCACTGTCATAACTCGAGTTTGATTTTCTTCATCAACAGCACACAACTCTGTTGCAGAATATTACACTTGTCAGAAAAGTAAATCACAGAAAAGATCCCAAATCCTGCAGCTGACTGGCAAACAAGTTGTTTGAAAAGGGGCTCACTGTTGATAACTCTTGAATAATGAACCTACTCAAAAAGCTTTCGAGATGTTGGTATGAATAGTTGGAATTGATTTTAAGTAGTCATGAAATAAATTAAAAAAATTGCACCAAGCATACAAATAAATATCACAAAAATAAGTTAATTTCAAATTCATATCACAACGTCGAAAAATAAACTGTCACAGAAGTGTACTTCTCGCGAAGTACATCAGAAGCATCATCCTTTGTGTACACGTAAGTACATTTAACCTTCAGCTTACCATGTTCACATTATACACAACATACGAAACTGAACACACCTTGATCTGACAGATTCATCCGTAGTGACTTGTGCAGGAGTTGACACGGCACTTTTGATTCCACATGGTAGTTCCACAACACTACGGACACGGACTACCCCCCTACCATGAAGTGAAGACCAACTTGTAGATTCTCATGTCATTTCTGCCGATTCCGTATCATATCTCATCTTGAGGACATGCACTGGTTTCTTCTCTACTTCTTCCAAGTAAGCGCCTTCCTGCATCTCATGTCTATTGAAGAGAAGGGTCCTGAATCCAATCTCACTCAGGCCAAGATCACTCTGCAGCAGGGACTGCCAAATGATGTTGAAATTCCCAATAGCCTCCTGAAAGTAATGACGCTTGCATTGTTTACCAGCATCAGTACATGTACATGTACAGCACTAATAGAAGCAGTCAGCCGCGCATATTGCTAACAGATGGCAGCACAGTCTTAGCGGACCAAATGTACAGGAAATCTATTATGATCGCTGCTCGATCAATAATGACTGGGTCCACTAGATGCATTGAATTGGGCCCTAGTGACACCTAGTGGTCAACTTGCTGACAGCTCCTATTCTCATGGGGCAACATGAATTCAAATTCTACAATAGATGATTAAGCAAAATCTGCCGTGAACGAGCTGCACCTGATCATAAGTGGGAACCCAAATGCCTCAAATATCAGCCAAAATCTGATTCCTACATCATGCTTACATGATTAAATGGTTCTTTTCCCATCTTTGAAGACTCTTTGATTGGATTGAATCCACTGATTGGTGGTTGTTCCATGTTGACATGGAATTCACCAACCTCAGTGGTCTCTCCTCGGTTTCCAAGAAGTGGGGGGACGTCCAACTGGCCCAACAGCCATGTCATGTTGTTCTGGAGGAGATTGTAGATTTGGATCAAGGAACGATGACCTGAAATGAATTGAAACCATAGGACATGTAGATCTGTGATTTCAAGAGCCAGTAGGTGTGCTGTTGTGTTGTCATCAATGTTGCAATCAAGTGTACAAAAAGAGTTTTCAAGCCCTAGTAATTAGGGTTATGCTAATTGCCTTCAAAACCCTGAGCATTTACTAACCCTACATTCAACAAAGTTTACCTTCAGATGTCTCCAGTATACTACTAGCAACAGGAATGAGGTACTGCTCCCTAAACTCCGCAGTAGCACCATCAAGAATCTTGGTTTCAGGTACAGAGAACTGCCTGGAAATATCATTGAAATCAACTTTAATGATAACTAGTTAGCATGATGAGAGTCCACTAGTAATTTGGAAGCCTGACAAATACTTAAATGATTGCTTGAGCAACCAAACCTGGACTTACGGTCTCCAGAAATAATCTAAGAGAATATCCATCTTCTCTTGAAGCCATTGCCGATGGTATCGCACAAAGGAATTCGCCAGCCTTGGTGTACCTGCACCCTTACACTCTGAAAAAGGGGTGGCATATGAGGTGACTGACTTTACATGTACGAGTACTGTAAACCGTGATATTTTCGCGATGCTAAATGTTCGCGATTTTGGTGATCTACGAATTCGCGAAGAATAAATATTTGCGATTAGAACCCTTAAGCTTCAAAAGAATAATAAGAAGAGTAATTTTTGTGCGATTTATGTTCGTGTTTTGACCCTTGAACGCGAAAATCGCGAAAATAAAACGCACGCGAAAATTTCACGGTTTACAGTATTTGCATGTATGCATCATTGATGATTGATGAAATAAAATGTGTGCGAACCCAAGGTAGGTAGCACTGTACATGTAGATGTACTTGTGCCTACATGTACTACAGTGAATCGGCACACAACTTCAACCAAAAGCACTTTGGCTTGAAACCCAATTTGGTCAGAAATGACACCTGTGAGTGGCACGAACTGAACTAACAATTAATTATGGCGAACTTACTTGAATATTGAGCAAGCACAGAATATGCACAGTCAGCTAGCATCAACAAGTTTTCCTTGGATTGAGGGCGTACTGGTTGACCGGTGACTGATTCAACATACAAGCAATCACCTAGCTTAATGCGAAGGAGATTCCCTAACACCTGACAAAAAGCAAAAAAGATCAAAAATAAGAGGGGACAGTGTTGAAATGTAAGCATGCAGGTGCTTCTTTGAAGAACCGGACCCGCATTCTAACTTGACCTATAC
This sequence comes from Notospermus geniculatus, assembly GCA_002633025.1. Lineage (NCBI taxonomy): Eukaryota > Metazoa > Nemertea > Pilidiophora > Heteronemertea > Lineidae > Notospermus > Notospermus geniculatus. Next base: position 981,526 of record NMRB01000001.1, on the reverse strand, counting down.
CGGGTAACCAAAATGCAACCGCCCCCAACTGTTGAATATTGCCAAGAAACCATGAGCAATGATGTTGTTGCATAATGGAAACTCCACCTCCCATACAGCAAATAGCTGAAGTACTTACAAGTAAGCCCACAGAATGATGAGCATTTGGCAATTCAAGTTCTCGCAATTTGTCCTGCACGAGTTGGAAGAACGTACACAGCGCAGTCGGGAGGCAGTAGATCTCTTCAAAGATCTGTGTCAACAAAGCTTTAAGGGCATTATCTACCATCTCCTTGGAGGCTGGAATAAAAGTTATCAATAAACAACAACTTGTAATGTCTATGGTTCTTGAAAATTTCAAATTCTCTGCAAGTTTCTCTAGCATGTAGAATCATACCGGTATTTACATGTAACAGATATCATCATCTGAATGTTATCACAAATGTACATCTGCATGTATGCCATATGCATGTAGATATTGCTTGTTTTTAACACCCCCATCTTTCTAATCTACTTGAGAAAACCAACAAGATTGTTGTCCCTTTTCTCCATTGCCTTATTGACAGACACCTTCAAAAATGGAACCCTTTTAAAGGCACCCATTTTTTCCCTTTATGTTCTTGCAATTTGTGGAATGAAGTGTGAGAAGCAAATCAGTTGGGTGGTGAGTTCAAAGTCAAACTGTGGAAATAAAGGATTGCAGTTGGGATGAAAACAGATGTCTGAGACCAAAGAACCAAACATTTTGGACAAGACAAACAAAACAACCACTCAGTCTCGTTTGATTCCACGGGCCTGGAAGTGAAAATGGGGTAGAAACCCTGGACACATCCAAAATCATACATGTAATTTGTAGGTACACTCATCCCAAAAAATAAATGGACAAAAGTTTTTGTCGTCTGTTGCTGAGGTATGCACACAATGGGGTTGCAGCTTTGATACCTGGCCCTTGAACATCTCCTCTGTATGTCAGACAGGAAATTTCATGGAAAAAAATTAATTATCATGAAAATATCACTATTTTAAAATATCATCAAGATTGAGATTTTTGAAATCTTAACATTTTTTACCAGAAATGACTTTTCAAGTAATCTATGGAAAATTCTAAGAAATATGGTGAAGAAAGTGTTTGAAAATCTTGGCTTACTTTGATGATATTTGAGATTATTGAAAATATCAAAAATTTGAAATTTGAGATTTTTCACGAAATTTTGGGTTGAGGTGTTGACCTTCGCTAAAAGATTAAGACTGACCAAGATTCGGTAACTATATTACCATCGGTCACAGAGAAATTAAACTTTTTCTTTAAATTGTGTTGAAAAGTGTCCCGTTTTTCATGCATAATTCCTTGAATAACACAGAATAGGGCAACTATTTTTCAGTAATTTCTTCACCATGAGTCTTAGAACTTTTCATAGATTCATGATAAATTTGTTTTTTATGAAAGACTTAAAGATTTCAAAAATCTCATTTTCAATGATATTTTGAAACAGTGATAATTTCACGATATTTTAATTTTTTCCTTAAAATATGCTCTTGGATATATACAAGAGATGTTGAAGGGCCATATATCTGAGCTAGAACCCAACATTATGCATCACTTCCTGTACACAGTTAAAAAACCACTGTCCATTTATTTTTTGGGATGAGTGTACATGTACTAACATGCAGGTGGCTGAACAATAAGAGAACATTGTTATTTTATTTATTTATCAGACCACACAAAACTTCTCTTGTTAAAATGAAATGGCACACATGAATGAAGACTTGTGCCACTTTTTGTGACAACACAGCTGAGACTGTTTGGTGAAGGAGGAGCAAGAACAACACATGCTTTAATCACTTTGCGGTGGAAACTTTCATTTTTATGATGTCATACGCGATATCATGGGTGTGTAATGACAGTATGGATTGGAATTCAGGTCTATTGTCATAAAATAGATAAATAATGCATTAATTGATATAAGATGTCTGTTTTTCCTGCAAAAAAAGATCTGAAATATTTCAGTCATATTAAAATCATATTAAATTTTCAAAGGCATTCTGGTCTTCATCAATGTGTATGACCATGACACATGCAGGGTACACAGGGAACTTTCAAAACAAACATGAAGAGGCCACTAAATGACTGTAAAATACCAAGGCCATCAAGGAGTTGAAGCCCAAACCAGATACTTCCAGGAATAAAAAATTACAGAAAAAGAAGTCAAAATTTTCCTATTAATTAAGAATGGTAGTCACCAGACAATGTCAATTCAGAGGGAAGTGCTTTGCCCTAAGCCACGTTGACAGGTTCCGCTCAAATACCTGAGAGTTGTTGGTTAAAGTCCAAACTGAATCGGCCACTCAGCAGGGCACCTTAGCCAAGGTGTCCACTCAGACATTGCTGGAAACCTCCATCGGTAAAACTGACCACAATTTTTCTAACTAACATGAAGTGTCCGGTTTGGCTAACATGGTCTGACATTTCAACTGACATCACAAGTGACACCTACTCCGTACTTACTCTCCGTATCAGGAGTAGGATTAGTGTTCCCTTCTCCTGTAGAGTCAGTTTTATCACTATCCATTTTAACATCAACATCTACATGTACCTCTGCAAGAATGTAGTTCAGGGGGAAATGCATTTACCATTAAATAACATACATGTTTGCACCCCAAAAAGTGCTATCAATACCAACATCATTTGCAGCTGAAGGAGACTTACATTAACAGCTATGATATCATGGCACCTCCTGTAGTGCAGAATTAATGAATAAACAGCATGCTGAGTTCCATGCAAGAAGGATGAGAAGAGTTGATTTCAAAAGCAGCTTTAGCTGTTTAGACTACCGGTACATAAACTTTGGAAGCAAGCTGCACACTTAGAGTGTTGCCGAGGTAAAACTACAAATCGGATATTCTTTGAAAAGTTTAAAACTAGCTAGTACATATATACTTGATTACAACACCATGAATTGGAAAGAATAGGAAAAAAATTATTTTCAGGACCAAAGTTCACTAACGTTAGAGTACTCCATAAAATGCCAAAGAGTTTCTCCCAAGATGCATGATCTTTTTGAAAGCACTGCCAGCCAGAAAGAACTAACACTTCCACATGTTGAGTGAACTTTGACCCCAAGTTTTTCTATCCACCAACCTTGTTCTGCATGTTTTGGTGGTGTCGCATACTTTGACTTGCTCCAGTCTCCAATGTTGACAGGTTTACACCCGCACGGGAGTTCATGGAGATAGTTCCACAGTGGGTCCATCTTTGGTGCCGGTTCTTTTAGGATTATTTGTAATGCTGGTGTAATCACTCGGTTGATGAATGGTATCAGTGCTTCATGGATAGCATCTAACCACAGCGGAATCTGAGAAATTAATACCAAGATTTAGCTCTGACAACAGGATTGTACATGTACAGTGAGGATGTATAGATTTCATCAAATGAAGAGATACAAGGGGCAGCACTAACAAACACATCTCTTCTGAAGCATGTCAACTATAACATGTACCGTACCTCAGCACTTTTCCCTGGCATGGAGTTTGCTTCAAAAAGACCCCAGTCACCTGCTCTGAAAGAGAAAGAGGTGAGATTCATCAGTACCTCCAGATATTGGCTCAAACCAGTGTAGTGAGAGATAGAGAAATTCAGGGAGATAGTCAGAGGCCAATGATGGAGCAAAACCAACCAGGCACACAGGATGGCAACTTTTGGAACCTACTGATTGGTCACGAAGGGTTACACAGATGACTGAGGTAGACACTCACCTGCCAATTACTGAGAGGAGTACTTTCCCTAGGGCATCAGGGGTACATGAACACTTGATCAATATGGTGACAAATGGAATAAAGAGATTCTCTGCTTGACTCTTGGTGATCGAGTGACACTGCTCCCCAAGGCAACAAGCCTTCCCACAACTCTTGCTCGGGAATGATGCCTGTGACCTCACTCGCTTTAGTTTTCCCATTGGTTGTGTAAGAATCATGATCGGGAGGGTGAAGTCCTTCATCAAAAGGGCTTGCAACATCATGGGAAAGTTTGGCTCTGGTTGAACGCTGAAAAGCTTCAGGTGCAGGTACAGTGCTGATGTCGTCTGCATGTCATCCAGTCTACCAAGAAAATGAAAATACTGATTATGCATTGCATTGAAAATTCATAAATTTTTGATTGCATTAATGAATACTATGGGCCGTATTAAAAAAGGGTGATCATCGCACGATTAAGACTTAGGCGCGTGTAACTTCACTAAATGCACACACTTCCACCATGCATTTGACGAAGTTACATGTGTCTAAGTCTTAAACACCCTTTTTGAATAAGGCCCTATACGCGCACAAGCTTCACATAATCTACAGATGCCAACACCTGAAACAGTCGTAACTTAAGTACAAGAAAATGTCTCGTATTCCTTGTGGACACAACAATTTGTACATGCAAGTAAACCAGAACATGGAAGACCTGGGCCCATATTCCCAAAACCTTGCTAAGCTTAGTTGCGTTGGTTACTAAATCACCCAGTTTGTACAGACCAATGTACACTACTAGCAATCAACTAAGCTAGCAAGGTTTCATGAATATGGACCCTGGTTGCTAAAAGTTGAATGCTTACTCAGTGAAACCTCTCTGAAACAGATGAGGCCAGACAAGTGAGAGCCAATCTGTCGGTCTCCCATGGATGCTTTCTCTTTCTTCACTATTTGTTTTCTTCTTGCTGAAGCCTTTCTTGTAAGTCTTGTAGATGAACTCAAGAGGTGATGACACCACAGCCAAGGCAGACACCAGTGACGTACAGGAGTTGTGGATTGAGAAATGTGTTGCCTGTTCCGAGCTGACGTCCATCAATCTACTGGAGGTGTTACTGGCAGGCAGAAGGAGCTGACTGGTACACAGCAGAATTGACAAAATGTCACATCTGGAAGTGAAAAATTACCAATCAATACAACAAAACCAGCTGATATGAGCAATTCCTAGACAGATCAACCTCCCATAGCAGGGCTCCGGTCTCGCTCATCTTCATACGGTCATATACAAAGTGAGTGTATGAAGAGGAGCGAGACCAAGCCCTGCTATGGGAGGATGAGATGGATTTGTTACCTGTCACTTTCATGTTTCAGCTTGGACAAACCACAGCACGAAAGTGACAGAAGATCACAAGAGACCAAAGACCACATTTCGGTTGTTGCCATGCTTCACCTAACCAATGGTTGACTTGCAGTTCGATTACACACTGAAATATATCTCTGGTACTCTTATCAAATAAGTCAAAGCAAAAGTACATGGGTCCTCTAACCCTCAAATCTTCCCTCTCGGAACACACCTGAACTGTCTTGTTCTTCTGTATGAAGGCTTGATCCTACAGTATCTCTGGGCAAGAAGTTGTAATGACTCTTGGATTATAGCTGCAAACATGCTCTGTGCCAATCTTGGTGGTCCGAATTGCCACAGGTCATGCTGTGTGGCCTTCAAGTGCAGGTTCCACATCACTATCGACAAGGAGCAGGACTGGTCCTGCAAAAACGAGGAGTAACATTAATTTCCGAGTTTTCGGTGAAAACATGAGATGTTCAAGGACTCATTTGGTCTAATGTGACTACGGTACATGAAAGTGCGAATGGGTAAAAAATGTCAAATTGTCCAGCTTCTGACTGAATACAATACCTACATCATAGAATTCCTTAGAATCATCCCAGTAGTGACTCTCAGCATCCTGAAGGAATGAATTCGCCAGGAGGCTGTTGTGGTATTCAACGATCTGACGTGATATGGTGTCAACCAGGTCACAGAACTGTCGATAGAGTGTGACAAACAGCTTCTTACTGAAATCAAAATAAAATGGTACACAAGGTTAAACCATTTGTAAGCCTCACTTTCCTCATCTCTCATACTCGAGGACTGAAGAAAAAGCTCAAGTTCAATGAAACTGACATTTTCAACTTAAATGTGTGGAGTAATTGGCAGTAAAGCCTTATATTCCTCACCTGCCCTCTTCTACTGTAAGTACAGTATCAAAGTGAAGAAGATGGTTTCTGATGAAGGCAGCACTGGCCAAAGCAATGTAAAATCCATTCATTGGCAATATCTGGGGCACTAGGTCACATATCTGAAAATAATGAACTTCAGTTATAGCAACATGTAATATTCATAATTAAATATGTCCATGTTAATCAACGAATTTTCTGTCTAGTGACTCCCACAAACTGTAGATATTCCTCCATCAGCAGGTTTCCCAAAGTTTCCAGCCCCAAAGTTACCTTGTTGAGCCTAGCATAAAACAGCCTCATTTGCTGCATGGTACATTCTACAAATGTTGTCCTCAGGAGATGGAAGCAAGTCTCACTTCCTATTGCAGCAAGTGGTACCAACTCATCAATCTCTTGGAAAGTCTTTGCAATACTCTGGAAAACAACAGAAGGCACGGATGAGCCACAGTTCAACTACGGAATATTCAGGCAGTGTGGAACTACATGTTGATATTCAAGAAGGAATTCCGAGCCTACTACTACGTCCATGTTAACCAAGACTGGAGCAAGACGTGTACACTTGTAAAAATGTGTGTCCTGTGGAGAGGCAGAATGATGTAGTGACATGTCGAGGTTGTAAATCTGTGACTAGGCAAACCTCTTTACATACAGTTAGTTTGGGGTCACAGTACTCTGACTGCTAAGAACCAGCAAAGATGAATGAGATAGAACACAGTCTGACCTTAAGTATAACCCTTGGATAATCCAGCTTGCCTCCCATCATGATTTCACACAGTTCCTCCATCTGAACTTGATTAGTCACCAGAATCTCTTGCCATTCATCCTCTAGGGCTGCACTTGCCGTCTCGCGGATGATTTTCTCCATTGCTCGGGCAATATCTGGTACTAACTTGATGAAAAGTTCCTTCCATTGCCAAGTGGGTTTATCTTCATGGAAAGCTTTCTCAATCACTGGAAAATACAGATGAGTTGCCATGGAAATTCTAGGAATTCAAAATGCCTACCGGTAATTGGTCAGCTGGCAAGAATAGATTCAGGGCCCAAAATTTCTCAGGAAGAAAATGGGGTTGGGGGCAAAGCAATAAATTTTATTTGGCCCTACCTCGTAGATTCGATGATCCACCTTCAGCCATCATGGCGAGGGTAGTACCAAATGGAGGTGGAATAGCATCGGGAAGCAAAGCTGTGGTCTCACTGCTCCTGAGACTGGGTCTGCGGCGGGAGAGATCAGGTGGTGTAGGGGTCTGCCCGGTGGCTGGAAGGGTGAAGCGTGTGGCTTGTGACAGGAACCATTAAAACATTTACACAGAATACCAGTAATCAGAGGTGAAATAGCTGTGGAATGGAGACAATGGTAGGGGCTAAGCAGCAAGTGATGATAAGAGGGGATTTCCCAGCTTGAAGGGGAGAAGCTTACATCAGAGTTGTTCCTAGTCAAAACAATAACCAGTTGTATGTGGGTTTTTTTTATGTACATATCTATGATGCTAACTGTCAATGATCTGACAGGCCTGGTGATCAAACGATTACCAGACACAGAATATAGCACTGTGTAATGGGTAAAAAAGTTTATACCTTTAAGACTCGACTTGAGGTTTTTCTTCTTCTGGTTTCCGAATACTTCCCACGTCATCCTCTGATACAACGTCTCGACATGACAATCAACAGCATACGTTGCCGAGATAATGGTAGTCAGAGCATGCACATGACTTGGCGGCAATATCAACTCAGCCCCGATGTCTTCTGATTTTATCAACAAACTGTCCAAACTTTTAGAGGCGCCCTTCCGACTGACGTGACTGATACCAGATTTCAGATTACTCATGATACCCGAGGAATGAGGATGATACGATTGTCGGCTTCCATTCTGAGTAATAATCAACTCATCAATGATGTTTTCCATGACTGTGGATATTTCATCTGAGAGTTTATCTTGGAATATCTCATGAAGAGCCTGAAAAGGCTTGACATTTCGTTTGAATATTCCAGAGTTCAGAACTATGAAATCTTCATCAATCATGACGATGATGACGTTGGCCAATTCTTCAAAATTGACGGCAAATGTTGGCAGATCAAGACTGCGTCCGTGCGGCATGAGAAGGTTTCCAATACAACGATCAACCTGCTGGCAGCGGAGACCTTTGTAGCGGGCCCAAATATCATCAGAAGGATAAAGAGAGCATAAACTCTGGAGATAATCCAGACGCTTGTCTTTGTCTAAGTTGATGGCAGTCTGTTGGATGTTGATAGGAAGTTTATTCAACCCGTCGATAAATGAGCGTCTCAGCCTCATACAAATTTCGCCCCAGAGTGATTCATTCAGATGTTCACTGGAATCCATCACTGTATTGATTGACATCATGGACTCAGTCACCTGATCTGCTGTAGATGATCTGATTGGTAGAATTATCCCCTCCTCAGAGGACAGTTGGAGCAAACTCTGCAGTGTTGTTTCTTCACTTCCAGGACACTGTTCTAAAACTTTTGACTAAAAAAGAAGAAAGCCAAATCACATTTGTACAGGGGCACTGGTATCACATAAACAATGCAGAAGTCACTTTATCTTCATAGATGATAAATTTGACTATTTCTAGTTCTGTAACATTCACATTTCACCAAAAAGAACAGGCGTGGGAAAAAGGACCAGTGTCGCAAACTCACAACATGTTTTAATAATCGTGTCACATCCTCTGGATCAGGGTCGAAGCAAGAAGTCTTCTCCAGTATGTGGTGCTCAGACATGTGCTCTATGGCATCAGTGGCTGTTGTAAACGTCCGACTTCCTGGTAGGTTGTTCACATCATTCACTATATCATTCACAACCCTCTCAAGTCTGAAAAAGAGAAGATGACATGTGATTAGCAAGTATATGTGGAATTGATTTGTCGAGTCCCCCGCCTCAAATAAAAACAATCAAATACATACTGTCTTCTGTTGAATCCAAGCTGAACATCCAACTTCCTCATAAGTTCTTCAAGTGATTGAGAGCTCGGGACTCCATCTTGGAGAATGGTCCTCAGACATAGGTCAGAAACTATTTCAGCCTGGTAAGCCATCTACAAAAGATTATCGACAATGTAACAACAGTAGCATACATGTAGCCTAGCCTACCATGCCTAAGGTGTGGGGTACGTTCACTGACATAGTCACTATACTTAGTCCTAGGCCTAGTAGGGGGCCGAGACAAACAAAACCAAGTAAAGGCACATTAACCTTGCCTATAGGTAGTAGCTTTAGCTACCCCATCCAGGGCCGACCGCACACAAAGTCTGATAGGGCCTATAGTGCTGCCGGCAATTACGGCATAGCCTAGTTAGGCCTAACACATTTTCCCAACTATAGATGATGTGTACTGAAAATTGCGGACCATGTGACGTGACACCGTAGTGTATCCAACACATGCTGATGCATTGCGACGTCACTGACGCCGTGTAAACATGGTCCGCAATTTATGGTACATGACTATAGGGCCTAGGCCACATTTTATACCGGTGTAGGCCTAGGCACCGAAAGCATGCACCTACGTGACCTGCTATTGCCAATTGGACTTTCACTTTCTGTATGGTCGGCCTAGGACATCAGATCAGGGAATAGTGAAGCTGGGTATACTAGCATAGGGCCTATGCCTAGTGTTGCAGGTACATACATGTACAATGTATTGCGTGCATGCATTGGGATTTGGTACTTCACGACGTCGAACCCAAATTTTTCACGTCAAATAAATAACAAACACAGCCTTGGTTGGCGTTACCTTTGGAAATTTCTATGAATTTATTATAGATTCATCATTTTTATGCAATAATATATCACACGAAAGTTTCAGATGTTGAAAATGAGCAGCAAAATCGGTATTTTATATCGCATTTCAATCAAAAATGTGAATGTTTGGAAAATATTCCTGAACACGAAATTTAGTGTGACATCCATTCAATAGATGGCGCTTAGGCTAATCGTGTTGTGGTCGTTTTTCACTTGATCGACTCCACATCCATGTCACCCGCAAGTCCTCCTCAGTTGTGGATGGAATGACACCCAGGCGACATTGATGTCATAAATGAAACAGGGGGTTGAATATCGTCAGAGGGCCCATCAAGGGCGGCATCATACCCCTCTCCTACTCAGCAATTCGCAAGTTTGCAATGGTTAAGAGCATGAAAATTTTCATTTTACCATGGTAATTTCGCACGGTAAAGGACAGTTTACCATGGTATAAATCAAGTGGCTTTCACCATGGTACACCTTCTTTTACCGTGCGAAATTACCATTCACCATGATAAAATGGAATATATAATATAATATATAATGAATAGGCCCCTATATAATGAATATATAATGAATATATAATGAATGGAGAATGAATGGAGAATGAATGGAGAATATTTTTTATAAGGGGAACTGCAGGTCCGTAAACGCCGGTGTAATATCTGCCAGTATTACCGAATGGCAGTGTTTCCCCTTGTGTCCCCTTTTGACAAGTCGCAGATGTGTCCATGGGCGGAAGAGTGGATTATGAGGGCCTTAAAAGATATTGACCTTATGAGAGAGTGTCATTTGCACAATGCTGGGGCACATAATAATGTAGAATAATATCACCAATTATGCCAGGAAAAGCCTCGAAAACGACTAAATAGCCTATCCTTGACGAGATATTAAAAAATTTCCACACCGTATCGGGCCATATTCCGACGTCGATACGGGCGGCCGGCGAAATGGGACCGTGAGAAAATTTGGTTCGTTGGTCGTCCGCCATTTGGGTAAGGGCGTTGCTGTCGCTATATTTATCCGTTGAATCATCTATAAAAACAGGTTTCCATGACAGCACCTGCAGGCCATATCGGCCCGGGCAACTCTGTCCCCGATGTAGGCAGTTTAGTGCAGGGATACCCAGTAATCAAAAGAACTAGACTGCACTGGAGGAATTACAAATGTAGCCGTGGTTTATTGTTTTATTCTTGTCTCTGTACAGACTGGTAAATACAAATCAGTCACATTGAGAACACTTGAACACGTAACAATAAAATAAAAGAACACAATGTCTTCAGCATAATTTCTTCGTAAATCTCACTATTTCTATCACATCATCTCAGTGCACCGCGTCGGTCGAATTTCGCGAGGGGTTTACGCCAGAGAGCTGTAGGCCTACGGTATATCTGACTGAGTAGCAGTTCGTTTCGACACCTCTATTCACTCAAAGAGGAAACAGGATGCTTGTACATTTCACATTTGGGCCTAAGGAAAAAAATACACACTAGGTCACGGATGATGCTTTGCGTTTCTCGACCTTATTTTGAACACGTAACAATAAAATAAAAGAACACAATGTCTTCAGCATAATTTCTTCGTAAATCTCACTATTTCTATCACATCATCTCAGTGCACGTCGGTCGAATTTCGCGAGGGGTTTACGCCAGAGAGCTGTAGGCCTATATCTGACTGAGTAGCAGTTCGTTTCGACACTCTATTCACTCAAAGAGGAAACAGGATGCTTGTACATTTTACATTTGGGCCTACGAAAGGAAAAAAAATACACACTAGGTCACGGATGATGCTTTGCGTTTCTCGACCTTATGCACATCCTTTTCGCCGCTCGTCTCTAGCGCAGATTACTAACTACACTAAACTAACTAAAAGCTTTGTTGCGTTTATCTGAAAGGCAGAGCCGCCGCTTTAATACTCAGATGCGGGAATAGTGAGGGAATACGTCAATTTCAACAGCTGACCGCATGCCGGACAGAATCGACGCCGGCCCATAGCTAACTTATGACACGCAAACTCTTGTGCTTGGAATATCTAAAAATTCTACTGCAGCACTGAAAGTAATAAAAACTTAAAATGTGTAAACACCAAAAAACAATACTGACGTACAACAGATTTTTTCTTTATACAAATCGTCTGGTCATTGAGCAGAGCTCCACCACTTTACAACACAAAACTTCAGAACGATGAATAGAGCCACAAACATGTAATATAATACTTTTTGATCTTCCTGTTATTCTCACAGACTGACTTCAAATGCATCTTGAATCATCAAGGGTTCACCGCTACGCATTCGGACTACATCGATCTACGTAGTCCGTAGTCCGAAGGCGAAGTGACTCTAGACTTTGATATTTCAATTTTCATGTGCAGGGCAACGTTTTAGCGATGATTCACTATATTGTTCGAGTATGTTTTAACAATGGAAGGAATCCTCGCTAAACGGTAGGCCTACACAGGCTAACCCGTTGTGAAACTCACTGTGTGCATGGAGAAGGCCCAGAATACCCCTTTTCGCCATAAAAATGTATAGGCGCAAAAATATTCACGAAAAAGTTTTTTTAAGGACAAGGCAAATAGGGAGTTTTCGCAAAGCCCCCGAAACGGCAACGCGAACGCCAAACCGACGTAGACTGTTCGATGCCACGAAGAGAGCAGCGAACAAAAGGATAGACGTTCGCGTTGACGTTTCCGGGGCTTTGCGAAAACTCTGTATTAGCGAGTTTTCGCAAAGCCCCCGAAACGCCAACGTGAACGCCTATCCTTTTGTTCGGTGTCTTCTTCGCGGCATCGAACAATGGTTTGGCGTTCGCGTCGGCGTTTCGGGGGCTTTGCGAAAACTCTCTATTATTTCTCTCGTTCCCGCAAGCTATGACACTGCTTATGTCCACGACTTTCATCATTTTCAAGGCATCCTCCCATCACACATTGGTCTCCGAGTCCTCCTCTCCCTCAACAACTTCTTCCTCTACCAGTCCCTCTTCCTCCCCCTCTGGCCCCTCTTCCTCCTCGTTCGAGTCCGTCTCACTGACGAACCTCCGCGCTCCGCCAGGGCTGCACTCAAGCTCCGGATACTTCCCGCTATTACTGGGACGATACGTCTTATAGGTGGCCATGAAACCCTCGGGGTCATCCTTGAGCTTGGTTCCGTCAACTATCACACATCGGTTCTTTGCCCCGGGGTACGGGTGCTGAACTGAAACAAGAGAACATAATATTTCAAGAAGAAGCGCCGGCTTAAGGCGGGTTTACAGTTCGTGCAGTTTGATACCGCCCCTTACCTTTATAATCCCAGTTATGAAGAGAATGATGTCCCTGAGGTATTGTCCCTATTATGATAGGTAAGGTGACTGTGAGAGAGTGTCCGTGTACCATTACACGAAACTGAAACGGTAAAAATGAAGTGGGTTTAGCGGAGACAAACCTCGTTGAGCGGCTGCTGTGAGGAGACACTTTCGTTTCTACGAGTTACCACGTACGGCTGGGTGGAGGTCTTTGTCAAAGGTCAGCATCCCCGCAACCGGCACAGCGGTCAGCATCCTTGCAACCGGCACAGCATGCTAGGAGACCCTCGTTTTACCACGTCAACAGGAACAGAAAGGATGCTACAGGTGACTGTCCAAAGATCGGCACGCTCGCAGATGGTAAATCGTGAGGAGACAGACGCTCGTTACTTTTGTCGAAAGCTACTAAAGATTATGTCAAAGCCAAACCCAATATGAGTTTATTCCTTCAACGACAGAAACGCAGATGTGTTACCACTCACCACGAGATCATATTTGATGTCAATGTACTGGCAACCGTCGAGGCGTGAGGGTGGGATACAAGGCACATCCAAGGTGACACCTTCCCAGCGCTGACATTTTTCTGGTGAGACGTGACCCACATGAATGTGTTGAGCATCCCATAATACTTTTCGTGATTTGTGAGAGTCGTATGAGCCGTATCTTACCATCTGAAAAAAACGAAAAGCATCAGTCACGGTGGTAGCTGCCGTATCGTTGAAAAAATCACGCCTGTTGATGCTGAGGATTAGCCCTAATCGTGCCGTTTCGGCAATGATGCTGATTGCTGGTTCACAGTTTCACTGGCACCTTGAGCGTTCAAATAGTCGGATGATCACTGTGGTAGCTTCCAACCAGGGACGTTGAAGGGTGTCGCCCCTACTCACCTGTTTCAATGCGAGGCTCGCTCCCTTGACTTTGGACGTGGACTTGTTTTGGACTAGAATATTAGCAGTAATGGATTGACCAGGAACGAAACCGCAGTTCGGAATGGCGACGGTGCACGTGACTCGTCCAGAGCGACAACACGACCGTATCGTTGTCTCCTGCTGCTTCCTGACGCCACCCTACAATTGAAAATGACCACATGGTTGAGAAAACCTGTTGTCTTTCCTTCTTGGGAACAGGTGAAGATATGCCAACGCTTTCTCTATCTGATACAATCATATGATCCTCATTTTCGAGACGTCCCCCAAAATGTTAACATGATGTCAATTTCTTTCACCGACAAAAGGAAACTCGTGTAAAAACAATCGTTAGGTGACCTTTGGGTTACCATGACAACACAGATAATTTACTCATTTACCAAACAGAGTGAAGTGTGTGACCTTTTGGACACTTAAGAGGAGAGATAATTCCCATAGTGAAGAACCATTGATTTTTTTAAATTGAACTGCTCTCACCGGTCGATGACCTTGCACTGTTGATGTCAATTTCAAAGACTGACTGAACGTCAACGGCATGGTTTTAAACCATGCCGTTGACGTTCAGTCAGTCGTAATACCGACACGATAAGGACCAATGATTTCGTTCACGACGTAGCCATCAAAACGATACAACAGTAAACTTACCAAAGTTTCATACGTTAGATTCAACTCATGTATAACTGAGAAAAAGCTGAGGGCAGTCTCATTCTGTTTGGAATTCTTCGTCAGGAGAGTCGAAAGACCAAAATACCGTACGGAACCGTAGACCCCTTCAAATGAACAGGGTATGTCAGTAGGGAGATGGTACCGGAACGGGAACATATGGCGTCCAGCAACCAGGACCTCCCCTTCCTCATGGTTGTTGTCAGCACGCCCTGTAAGAACAAGAACGTCACTATATACTGAAGATGATGCTTTGGAAAAAAACTCCGCATGCCCTGAGGGTGCGGTTGTGGTTGATAAGTAGACGATCTATAAAGAGGATCTGGAGCCTGGGGGATCGATGGACTGAATGTCCAGACGGTGGGAATAAATGAGGAGATGTCCATTGGAAGAGCATCGTGAGGTAATCAGGGTTCCAAGTGCTCCGTTCCCTCGTCGTCACAACATATTTGTGCGCGGTGACGAAGGGAGCAAGCGCTGAGAACCTCTGATAGTCTCAGGTCTAGGAGGCTGGAAGAGTGACTATCTATTGTTCGTGTATAGAAATTACAGACCATAGATTCCAATCCAGCACGAGCATTGGTGCCTGGTACGCAAGGAATGAACTAATTCCAATCTTGGAATATATATTACTAGTTCCTCCAAATTTCAATCAACCGTGGTTGAAGAATACGCGAGAGAGGAAAAGATTGTGAACGAATAGCTCTAGGACAGTCCTAATTTAGAGAATTTAGGCTATTTCTTCCTTCAGCGTCAATTGCTTGTTCACAGACAAACTAGAAACACATTCCCTATCCGAAACAATTTAGCGTCGACAAGCTTGTGATATTTGAACCGCTGGCAGCAGCCTCTCCCATTTCGATGAACTTTCCAATCATATCACCACCAGAAAGGTTACGGTTTCCAATTCATTAACTTCGCAGGCTCTTTCATCAAAATGATCAGTGTTGGTTTATGAAATCGTGTTCGCTTCGAAGACCGCGTACGTGATTTGTGAGAGTGCAAGTGTTTGGAAAGGCGAGTCGTTTACCGCGGGGTTGTTGACATGAATGCCGGAACTCTGTATTGTTGCTGTTGCACTAAAAGCAGGTGCTTTTAAGGTTACGTCCACGCTGAGGAAATTAAGATCTGCGTCCGTATTGGACAGTGATGCATTAGTCTGAACAGGCCACATAATATCGAAGCCGACTGAATATTTCCTCAGCTTCTTGAGGCTGACGGTAAACCGTGCGCTAATGATGTGTATACATCGGCCCTCGAGGAAGAACGTCACGGAACATTCCAAATCTGGAGCAGTGGCCGCCGACACGTATTCCCTTTCTTTGATTTAGAGAACGCACGTTCCTCTAATTCTAATTCTCCCACCAAGACGAGAACCCAGACGAGACGTAATTCTATCAGTGCTGAACATGCTTTGAATATCCACCTGGCAAATATGGGACTCAAGATGCGTTTGAGCCAATCAAAATTTCGATACTCAGCATTCTCGACAGCAACGGGTTCAGAAGAGCAACAAGAAAGAACGAAGAAAATGCCGTGACATTTTCATCCTTGGAGTTAACGAAGAGGACATGGAATCGGAAACTAGAAATATATTTTTTCATGTAAGAGCAATCTATAAGATGCATTGTAATCAATAGAAAGAAGGAAAAGTATCCATCCCATGAGAGGAAAGACATCTGACGTAATGCAACAGATCTTTATCTACCTAGCAATCGGCGTCTCTTGTGCGGGAAACGCAGTTAGTGGCGTACGATGAGCAGCAATGCATGAAAGTCGAATACCGAAGATCACGAAGTTACGTCACCAAGGAAGGTAGAGGTCAGTGGAAATGGTTTCCTGTTAGAGAAGGATCGCTGTTGGCGAAAAAAAGGAAGCTTTTGCAATAGTACGGTCAAAGGAAGAACGGCTGTAAGATTTACAGGTTACCCGGGTGTCTCCCATTCACTAGACACCTACCTTTAATGACGGTCCTCAGCATTAATTTAAACCTATCGAAAACACACTTGTCATATGAACGACATCACCGCCTTAGGATTGAAGACAATTTATTGGAAGCGAATGCAATTTTATCAAACTGCCGCCGCTCTCGCATCATAAAGAAGACTTCGTGCGTTGAACAGTTGGAGTATCCGTGAAGGGCGTTTTTCTTCCAGATTGCATGTCAAGAGGTGTTTTTGTCAAGGAATCGTGCTTTAGGTTTGCATCAGAGGAAAGCGTTTGCTCGTCAGTCGCGAGTATGTAATCCAAACGAGACAAGCTTTGAGAGGCAGCATGTATGAAACCGAGTGTTTTGAGATTGGCATGGTGTCTTCCCGATCTGCATGTCAAATGATGTGGTACTAAATACGTTTGAGCGCTGCCAAAACGTACGTACTGTACATGTCGAACCACTTGTATCAGAGACATAAGGATGATAGTCAGCCTAATAGTTTCGAGACAGTATTGATTCAGCAATGCATGTTCGCCAATTGCAGACGATCGCCCAAGACCAATTCTACTAACGAAATGGGCATTATCACACGAGATCGCCGACATTATCGTATAGGGACGACTGCGCATGCTCACAAGGGCGAGTCAATCCTTCTCTGCTGTCGTATATTATGCTTTATAAACGGAACATTCCTTCTTACAAGATTACAGCATTTGCAAAACCCGCATTCTCTTGGGGAACTCGTAGGAGCAAATGCTTAACTGTCACCATGGTAACGCAAACATCGGAGATGGAGACGACACTGCAGGAAACTAATATTTTGAATTAATGGCTTGTTATGACCTTGAAGTCAGGTTTAGGCGACATTAACGTCAGCTGAAGTCATCTCTTCAATCCATCTGCGTGCGAGAATCTGTACACCGTTTCAGGAATTTCCGATGGCAAAATTATTGCATCTCGTTGTGGACTCCAGTCATTGCCAGGCCCTATTGCAGAAGGAAACAACGTCACTAACGAAGTCTATCTCGTCATAAGTTGAGACTGAGGAAGCGACAAGATGCCTTTCAGATGCAGACTCTAGAAGCAATAATTTCCAATACCCTCATCAATTCGCCCGTTTCATTGTGTGGAGTGGAACATAGCGGCTGCATAGGGAGACGACTCCAGATGGGGCTGGCACAAGGAAACTACACTGTCGCATACATACGGCTATCCGTCGATAACTGGCGTGAAAATATCACAACCTTTGGAGACATACGGTGTCCTGAATGATCAAACTGACACCTCCAAGCTAGCTTATTTGCTCTGAAGATGAATTAGGCCAAGATTCCAACAGAATTACCGGTGACAAGATATGCGCGATAGTGTGCCTTGTGTGATAGAACCGCCGCCGAGGTTCATTGATCTATTATTCAAGAGATGCCTGATCGTAGAATGTTTGCACGGCAAGATGGAGCAGACGGTAATATAAATTGATGACGGCTGTGATTGCTTATATCACGGGTTTGAGAGGGGGGATGCTGAGGAGGTGACGGCAACATGGACGTTTTTGACCTCAAGAAGTCAAGAATCGAGATGTCATTTCCTTTGTTCCTGGGTTACAGACAGCAACGGTGCAAAAAGAGAGAAAGAACATAAAAAGATGGCGTGAGATATACACAATGACGGCATTCATTACCAGCCCGACCGGCAGCACAAAAAAGCCAGCAGGTGGCGAATACCACTACTGGTCAATGCCATGATGATGATGATACATTTTGTACATACATGACGGTGTAGAACTGCTTGGATTTAGGTTGCAGTACATCTGCAGAAACGGAGAACAATGAAGCCAAACACAACTGAAGCCCAGCATAAGTGGAGAAGGTCCAGTTGCAGCAAGATTTGGGCATCCCATCGAAGCGAATATAGCATTTTTCCGTTGTGAAGAAACGTTAACAATGGTTTTTACATTCAGTTATACTGGGCATGTAACCAGACAGCTCCAAGTTGCCCTTCCTTCGTTCTCGCGCAGCCTTGATACGACTTCAAGTGCAAAAGGTGAATCCAGTTGAGCTCCAAGTGATCTCAGCGACAATACAACAGCACGCTCGTCAGGAAATGGATAGGTTCCGCTGACAAGGATATGAATTATTGAGAGAAGCGGATCTGTCTGTTAACCTTCAAGTCAGTTAGCATCCCTACCGAGAAGAGAACGCGAAGTCGGGTCGTTGCAGTACTGTTGGAGGGACTGGAAGACGACCGTTTGAAGGGTTGGATGGCATGGGTGGAAAGCTGTAGAAGCTGGTCAGGAATACTTGCTAGCTAGATATGCAATTTTCCAATCCTTTGCCATGTACCAATAAACAAGTCACACGGCAACGCGGTGTGCAGATCAGAAGAAACACTACACATCGACAGCTAGAGAGGAAGTCAGTTGCATTTGCTCAATGGAAGCATTGCCTCGTGAGAAATATTGTGAACCGTGTCGTTGGCAGTGTCAACAGTACCATGTGAGCTGAATGTTGCGGATGAATGGAAGCCAAGTGACGGGAATCACTGAGAGCTTGCTACCATTTACAAGGAACCAGACTGGGTGTTAGTGAATGTGTGATGTTCTTTGCCGTGGTAAGCAGAGCAGACGACATCCCACTCGTTCATTGACAACAACAACTCCCCGTTCACAGATCTGAGGGATGTCACGGGGAGGGAAACTGACGAAAGGATCAGACACACATCAACACCGGTGTAACGTCGATCAGTGTTCCCCGTATTTCTGTGTTTTTCTTATTGTTTCCCTCCTGATTAAGCGGCAACTAACCCATCAATAACCATTCTAGGCCCCGTCTATTGTTGGGGAACACTGAGCTACAGAAACACTCACAGATGTTACACTTGGATTACTTCTCTGAATGTCGTATGAATCAGCAATTAGCACGAGGCAAAGATCACGTGACTTGTGCAGACCTGCCTACCCTAACTTTGAGCTGGCTGTACTGTTTTTGAGGAATAGCCATAAAATGAAACTTTCCAGGGATGAATCCGGACACCACGGTGTGCCCAGGATGATGCGACGATTCTGTCGCCGATTTTATCAGTGTCACCACTAAGAAGAAAAATTAATTAACCAGTTGTTCTACGAAAATTCAAAAAGTCACAATAGCTTTATGAGAAAGGGAAAACAAAAAGGAAAAAGAAGGAAAAAATCATGACTACATGGGAATCGAACCCACGACCTAGCGGTTATAGTCCTCCCATTCTTTGCACTGCGCTAACCAAACAACTGAAGACAATGGTGGCGATACCTGGTTCAGGACAATGAGGGCAGCTCGACCTTTGAGCCGAATTTTGGCACTTTCAGCAAAGCGGGGTTCGATAAATAGCCATTTTCATTATTTTATTCGCGGGAGTGAACGAAGCGGTTTATTGTTGTGTCCACGCAGTGCGCAGTTGGTATAGTGTCACCAAATAGAACTTGGCCTACTTGACTTGACCCAAACTGGCTGGTGGTAAAATCCAAACCCACCGACTAAATCTGCAAATAAGTTAGAAATTGGCATCTCTTCGCCTTCATTGTTGACTAAGAGGTGGAAAATGAATGTTGGGTGTGGATCCTCTTTCAAACCATCCCAATTTTGGTATATAAGCCAATGAACAAAGTACTATTGTCGTCTATTCTTCTATCGACGGCCCACTCTCGGGCTCGAATTCAGGTTTCGGTTTTATCATAAGCAGACCTCTGACCTGCATTTGCATACGGAAAGTTTACACTCGGCAATTTCCGATTGTCGTCGGCGAGATCACCGCTGATTCTATGAATTCCCATTGTGTGATGCAGATTGCGGGTGAGAGGTCAGACTAATTATATTTCGACCAATGGAAGCGTTTGTTATTGTTTACATGTAGCGAACAGAAAGAACAGAGCACGTTTTGTCTCCATTCACATAACAATCGATCTTGAATCCCTTTTTTGAGGAGTACTTTCTTTATACGTTAGATACATGTACAACTCCCCTCTCGGGTTTGTGGGCCAGAGGGCGATGAATCCGAACACCAGGGTGTGCCCAGGATGATGCGACGATTCTATCGCCGATTTTATCAGTGTCACCAATAAGAAGAAATTAATTAACCAGTTGTTCTATGAAAAAAAAATCAAAATGTCACAATAAGTTTTATGACAAGGGAAAAAGGAAAAAGAAGGAAAAAAATCATGACAACACGGGAATCGAACCCACGACCGAGGGGGTCATAGTCCTCCCATCCTATGCACTGCGCTAACCAAATAACTGAAGACAATGGTGGCGAATTTATCACCTGGTTCAGGATAATGGGGGCAGCTCGACCTTTAAGCCGAACTTTCGCACTTTCAGTAAAGCGGGCCGGGTTATTAGATAAATTGCCATTTTCACTATTTTATTCGCGGGGAGTGAACGAAGTGGTTTATTGTTGTGTCCACGCAGTGCGCAGTTAGTGTCACCAAATAGAACTTGGCCTACTTGACTTGACCCAAACTGGCTGGTGGTAAAATCCCAACCCACAACTAAATCTGCAAATAAGTTAGAAATTGGCATCTCTCCGCCTTCATTGTTGACTAAGAGGTGGAAAATGACTGTTGGGTGTGGATCCTCTTTCAAACCATCCCAATTTTGCTATATAAGCCAATGAACACAGAACTATTGTCGTCTATTCATCTATCGACGGCCCACTCTCGGGCTCGAGTTCAGGTTTCGGTTTTATCATAAGCAGACCTCTGACCTGCANAACGTCAACTGCCATGACTGCGCAACTGCATTGCGCGAGACTCCCATCATGGCGTGTCACCGGCCTGTACATTTAGATTCGAGGAGTGGATTTCAAACTCGATTTGTGAAGTAAATAAGGATGGGATTTTACTGAATTCACTCGGACATGGTGTATCGACGGTACCTCAACAACACAGGAATACAATATTGTGGATTTTCGTGTTGGTTTGTGAATTAACAGCGGCGCACGGAATTCCGTGCGGGAATTGCTCCACAGGGAATGTATTGGGCAATCTGAGACTCTGTATGCGCGCTATGTAAAAGTCAGTTTGTAAAAGCAAAAGCGCAGCATCAGAGTCCCAGTTACTGAGACTAACTCTCTTTATACGTTAGATACATGTACAACTCCCCTCTCGGGTTTGTGGGCCAGAGGGCGATGAATCCGAACACCAGGGTGTGCCCAGGGTGATGTGACGATTCTGTCGCCGATTTTATCAGTGTCACCACTAAGAAGAAATTAATTAACCAGTTGTTCTATGAAAAAAAATCAAAATGTCACAATAAGTTTTATGACAAGGGAAAAAAGGAAAAAGAAGGAAAAAAATCATGACAACACGGGAATCGAACCCACGACCGAGGGGGTCATAGTCCTCCCATCCTATGCACTGCGCTAACCAAATAACTGAAGACAATGGTGGCGAATTTATCACCTGGTTCAGGATAATGGGGGCAGCTCGACCTTTCAGCCGAACTTTCGCACTTTCAGTAAAGCGGGGTTAGATAAATTGCCATTTTCACTATTTTATTCGCGGGGAGTGAACGAAGTGGTTTATTGTTGTGTCCACGCAGTGCGCAGTTAGTATAGTGTCACCAAATAGAACTTGGCCTACTTGACTTGACCCAAACTGGCTGGTGGTAAAATCCAAACCCACCGACTAAATCTACAAATAAGTTAGAAATTGGCGTCTCTCCGCCTTCAGTGTTGACTAAGAGGTGGAAAATGACTGTTGGGTGTGGATCCTCTTTCAAACCATCCCAATTTTGGTATGTAAGCCATGAACACAGTACTATTGTCGTCTATTCATCTATCGACGGCCCACTCTCGGGCTCGAGTTCAGGTTTCGGTTTTATCATAAGCAGACCTCTGACCTGCATTTGCATACGGAAAGTTTACACTCGGCAATTTCCGATTGTCGTCGGCGAGATCAACGCAGATTCTATGAATTCCCATTGGGTGATGCAGATTGCGGGTGAGAGGTCAGACTAATTATATTTCGGCCAATGGCAGCGTTTGTTATTGTTTACATTTAGCGAACAGCAAGAACAGAGCACGTTTTGTCTCCATTCACATAACAATCGATCTTGAATCCCTTTTTTGAGGAGTACTTTCTTTATACATTAGATACAACTCCCCCCGGGTTTGTGGGTCAGAGGGCGATCAATCCGAACCCCAGGGTGTGCCCTGGATGATACGACGATTCTGTCGCCGATTTTATCAGTGTCACCACTAAGAAGAAATTAATTAACCACTTGTTCTATGAAAAAAATTCAAAATGCCACAATAGTTTTATGAGAAGGGAAAACAAACAAAAAAGGAAAAAGAAAGAAAAAAAATCATGACAACACGGGAATCGAACCCACGAGCGAGGGGGTTATAGTCCTCCCATACTATGCACTGCGCTAACCAAATAACTGAAGACAATGGTGGCGAATTTATCATCTGGTTCAGGACAATGGGGGCAGCTCTTAAGCCGAATTTTGGCACTTTCAGCAAAGCGGGGTTCGATAAATAGCCATTTTCATTATTTTATTCGCGGGGAGTGAACGAAGTGGTTTATTGTTGTGTCCACGCAGTGCGCAGTTAGTATATTGTCACCGAATAGAACTTGGCCTACTTGACTTGACCCAAACTGGCTGGTGGTAAAATCCAAACCCACCGACTAAATCTGCAAATAAGTTAGAAATTGGCATCTCTTCGCCTTCATTGTTGACTAAGAGGTGGAAAATGACTGTTGGGTGTGGATCCTCTTTCAAACCATCCCAATTTTGGTGTGTAAGCCAATGAACACAGTACTATTGTCGTCTATTCATCTATCGACGGCCCACTCTCGGGCTCGAGTTCAGGTTTCGGTTTTATCATAAGCAGACCTCTGACCTGCATTTGCATACGGGAAGTTTACACTCGGCAATTTCCGATTGTCGTCGGCGAGATCAACGCAGATTCTATGAATTCCCATTCTGTGATGCAGATTGCGGGTGAGAGGTCAGACTAATTATATTTCGACCAATGGAAGCGTTTGTTATTGTTTACATTTAGCGAACAGAAAGAACAGAGCACGTTTTGTCTCCATTCACATAACAATCGATCTTGAATCCCTTTTTTGAGGAGTACTTTCTTTATACGTTAGATACAACTCCCCTCCAGTTTGCGGGTCAGCGGGCGATGAATCCGAACAGCAGGATGTGCACAGGATGATACGACGATTCTGTCGCCGATTTTATCAGTGTCACCACTAAGAAGAAATTAATTAACCGCCTGTTGTATGAAAAAAATCAAAATGTCACAATAGTTTTATGAGAAGTGAAAACAAAAAAAAAAGGAAAAAGAAGGAAAATCATGACTACTACACGGGCGGGAATCGAGGCCACGACCTAGCGTGGTCGCAAATAATTAGTCTGACCTCTCACCCGCAATCTGCATCACAGAATGGGAATTCATAGAATCTGCGTTGATCTCGCCGACGACAATCGGAAATTGCCGAGTGTAAACTTTCCGTATGCAAATGCAGGTCAGAGGTCTGCTTATGATAAAACCGAAACCTGAACTCGAGCCCGAGAGTGGGCCGTCGATAGATGAATAGACGACAATAGTACTGTGTTCATTGGCTTAAATACCAAAATTGGGATGGTTTGAAAGAGGATCCACACCCAACAGTCATTTTCCACCTCTTAGTCAACACTGAAGGCGGAGAGACGCCAATTTCTACCTCTTTTGCAGATTTAGTCGGTGGGTTGGGATTTTACCACCAGCCAGTTTGGGTCAAGTCAAGTCGGCCAAGTTCTATTTGATGACACTATACTAACTGCGCACTGCGTGGACACAACAATAAACCACTTCGTTCACTCCCCGCGAATAAAATAATGAAAATGGCTATTTATCGAACCCCGCTTTGCTGAAAGTGCCAAAATTCGGCTTAAAGGTCGAGCTGCCCCCATTGTCCTGAACCAGGTGATAAATTCGCCACCATTGTCTCCAGTTATTTGGTTAGCGCAGTGCATAGGATGGGAGGACTATAACCTCCTCGGTCGTGGGTTCGATTCCCGTGTTTTCATGATTTTTTTCCTTCTTTTTCCTTTTTTTGTTTGTTTTGCATTCTCATAAAACTATTTTTCATAGAACAAGTGGTTAATTAATTTCTTCTTATTGGTGACACTGATAAAATCGGCGACAGAATCGTCGTATCATCCTGGGCAGACCCTGCTGTTCGGATTCACAAACCCGAGGGGAGTTGTATCTAACGTATAAAGGAAGTACTCCTCAAAAAAGGGATTCAAGATCGATTGTTATGTGAATGGAGACAAAACGTGCTCTGTTCTTGCTGTTCGCTAAATGTAAACAATAACAAACGCTTCCATTGGTCGAAATATAATTAGTCTGACCTCTCACCCTCAATCTGCATCACACAATGGGAATTCATAGAATCTGCGTTGATCTCGCCGACGACAATCGGAAATTGCCGAGTGTAAACTTTCCGTATGCAAATGCAGGTCAGAGGTCTGCTTATGATAAAACCGAAACCTGAACTCGAGCCCGAGAGTGGGCCGTCGATAGATGAATAGACGACAATAGTACTGTGTTCATTGGCTTAAATACCAAAATTGGGATGGTTTGAAAGAGGATCCACACCCAACAGTCATTTTCCACCTCTTAGTCAACACTGAAGGCGGAGAGTTGCCAATTTCTAACTTATTTGCAGATTTAGTCGGTGGGTTGGGATTTTACCACCAGCCAGTTTGGGTCAAGTCAAGTAGGCCAAGTTCTATTCGGTGACACTATACTAACTGCGCAGTGCGTGGACAGAACAATAAACCACTTCGTTCACTCCCGCGAATAAAATAATGAAAATGGCAATTTATCTAACCCCGCTTTACTGAAAGTGCCAAAATTCGGCTTAAAGGTCGAGCTGCCCCCATCCTGAACCAGGTGATAAATTCGCCACCATTGTCTTCAGTTATTTGGTTAGCGCAGTGCATAGGATGGGAGGACTATAACCCCCTCGGTCGTGGGTTCGATTCCCGTGTTGTCATGATTTTTTTCCTTCTTTTTCCTTTTTCCCTTCTCATAAAACTGATTCTGACATTTTGAATTTTTTTCATAGAACAACTGGTTAATTAATTTCTTCTTAGTGGTGACACTGATAAAATCGGCGACAGAATCGTCGCATCATCCTGGGCACACCCTGGTGTTCGGATTCATCGCCCTCTGGCCCACAAACCCGAGGGGAATTGTACATGTATCTAACTTATAAAGAAAGCACTCCTCAAAAAAGGGATTCAAGATCGATTGTTATGTGAATGGAGACAAAACGTGCTCTGTTCTTGCTGTTCGCTAAATGTAAACAATAACAAACGCTTCCATTGGTCGAAATATAATTAGTCTGACCTCTCACCCTCAATCTGCATCACACAATGGGAATTCATAGAATCTGCATTGCTATATTCCAAGTAAGGAGCCGGCTGTCAAATGGGCCAGTTACCGAAATCGCTTTTCTTTCATGACCAATACTCCTATGCGCAACAATACCCGTCCGCGTGCGCGGTGTTACGATGAACAACCAATCCTTACCTTTTCCCCACAAGACCATAGTTCGTTTGAAGTAGATTTCCTCAACATTGTGTTCCACATTGAGCTTTTTATTGTTCCTCTGCTGGGGGTCTTTCCCTCGGTTATCTGTCCATTTCACCTCTGCACCACCAAACAATTTTAGTTCGATACCTGCAAAATGACGACACCTCAGTTAGCGTGCTCAGACTCCGTCGGGTCTACACATCCAATGAGTTCAAAAGCGATTCTCATTGGTGCGTGTCCTTTCTGATTACCGCAAAACTCCCTCCGCGTTTGTTGTTACTTTTGGCCAGAGCATTACATTTGTTACCACAGTCTCAGAGGTAGGCGATAGTGTTCCCGGCATTCAGTAGTCAGTGGTCGCTGTCATTTGACGGTATGGAATTGACTATAACACTTAGCCATATTCATAATTTTATTCCAGGAGAGATGTATATTGACTCAATGGATCAGACACCTCTCAGTTATGGTTAATGTACGGTGAATATCCATGCCACGTCAGTTTCAGCTGGTCTACTGGTGTTTTGCTTGCCAAGTGGCTGGTGAAAGGAAAGGATTTTGATATATATTCTTGATATTTCTAAGGAGTAAATTTTATGTCGCTTTTTGTTACATGAAATATGCAGACACTGATCAACTTGTTGACGAAGTAGGCGATGAGCAAATAAACACGTACGATGATTTTTCACTTGAAAATAAAAGAAACATCAGCATTGTGTCAATGAAAACATTAAAATAATGAACATCCCGTTCCCTGGGAGACCGCCAAACAATTGATCACACTACAGAGACTGAGAGAGATAACAGACAACGTTCGTTTAATTGAGCGTAAAGCATTTAATTAGGCTGATATAGAGCTATGGTACGTTGCCGAGTAATTATAGAACTTGGAAGCAGTCGTACTACAGGATTATCAGACCTATAGAGTGTCCAGGAAAGGACGGATCCGCCATTCAGTTATAAGTTAGTAACGATGATTGATCGCAACTGAGGCGATGTGATGTGATGAATGACGACCAGAGTCCGGAAGGAAAGATGTCGAACTCCATCGATGACAAATTGGAAATGTGTCGACTTATTCGTCATTTTGTGACGTGAACAAAATATCACACCACAGGATGAGCTTCTTATCGGCAACTCGAGCAAGACTGGCCAGAGGAGTAAAGGAAAACGGGTTTACAAGAAAGCGACCCATCATTTGACCACAAGGACACCTGACTGTCCACCAAATGGTAAAAGGTACAGTGTGATCAGTGGGAACATGAGTAATTGAAGAAACAGCTATATTCCACACGTCAGTGGACTTCGTAGAAGATACAGTTATTAGTGAGGTTTCGCAAATCTGGCGAAACAGGAAGTAGGAAATACGAAATTGGACTTCCATGACGTAATGTATTTCTGGAGGTGGTTGGTGCCTACATGTATATCGCCTGCTGAAAAGAGCGTCCTTCAGCGTATGACGTTCCGATAGAGTTACGGTGTATATTAAACTTTTAAATTTATTTTTCGTTTCCACCTCTACGAAATGGAAACTTAACAATTCGAGATGTACATGTACCATAACTCTCCCAGTCTTACATGATATGCTAAAAGACGCACTTGCAGCAGGGACATTTGTGGTACCAACCATCTCCAGAAATACATTACGTCATGGAAATGAAGTTGAATTTCGTATTTCGTACTTCGTGTTTCGTTAGATTTGCGAAACCTCACTATTAGTTCAATTGACCATGTTACCACTTATCATATGCGGAGGTACTGCCTTTTACCATTGGAAGGTGGACAGTCCAAAGAGTGCCGTCAAGATGCACCTGATGGCACCTTTACTTCGCACCTGTTTCCCTCGTTGCCATAACTAATTGACCTTATCACCAGGACATGAAAGAAACCACGCTGTCATTTACCATTACCGGTAACTTGTCGGTTGGAATATCGTCTAATGAGGAGCTTGTTCTGGAGACAAGCGATCAATACAGGCGGGCACCACGAACGGCGGCTGTGATGATCTACAGAGCACAGTTAATTGTGCGGATTATGAAACCTTCGTGAACAGACGACATGGCCGCTACCACTTTATCCAAATCAATTACATAGACACATATGAGAATGAAGACAGATGTTGGGGATTGACCATTTTTAAAACTTTTATTTAATTACTAGGGTCTACCTACACGTCCGTCTTATACATTGTAGGCCTACATGTATTTTGCATGTCCTTTGCCGTTATGAAACATACAAAAATACAACCACTTTTAAATTACCATTCTGAATATTGTTCAAGCTACTCACGATTATCGAGGAACATTTCCTTTGATGGGAGGTCTACAGACGGTGTTTGATTTATACGACAATTGCCACAAGGAATTTATTGGTATTCTGTTGAGTCGATGGGTTCAAAGAGATTCATGCTGGGCTGGAACAGCCAAAACATCCCACGATACCCACAAGCTACCGTCGACAGGAAAGTAACCTTCAAAAGAAAAACACCTCAGAAAGGAAACGACCACGGCGATTTCTCGCCGAGCGTCTAGTTTAATGACGCCGTCGTCGTGAATTACGGTAACAAGTTTCAATGGATGTTGATTCGCTCTGAATTTAGAATCTGACTAAATGATTCTCCCACACGATACAGAACATCAATGATGCTGACTTTTATGATGGAGAAAGGAAAAAGTGGAGAACAATATGGGCACGGCAGCAATTGATAAAGAATCAATGGAAAAGTGTTGATGTAAGCAAGGAAGGAGAAAATAATTGAAGCCGTAGTTAAGACAGTGTCACGGTGGGATAGGCCGTTATCCATGTCTGATATACGAAGTCGTGAAGCAAATGTGGACGGATGTGCACGCGCTAGTTGAATCTGGCGAAGTAATGGACTAGAGGATTGATGATTGTCACGTATACCTGTACCATCTTCTAGTATATGAGGATTATGAATTGGTGGTCACAAAGCATCTTGCAAGGACGGGACACAATTAAGGCAAAGCATTGATTGACTGATTGATCTGCAACTCCTTATTGCGTCAATCTTATTGAAGTAATCAACATGAGACTAACCATCCTACAGCTCACTTAATTGCATTTCTGATGAATTCCTATTCTGAATCCTGGTAGGCAATTAATTACCTTCCAGTACATTAAAATGTTATGGATCATGCCTGAAATAGACATCTAATTTTCGGTTGGTGAAGGAATTATCTCGGCAATCGTTCCTTCTTCAATTATGTGGGATACACCATGTGATGAACTTTGAAATTATAGAAAAAATGCTCTTTGAGAAAAAAGGAGTATGAGGATGAAACCAAGGCAAATATGGTGGCAATAGAGTGTGCAGTACAGTAGACTGGCAACCTTGGAATGACAACCCCATACTAACAACCTTGGCAGTGTTGCGATCGAAGGGTAACTTGCAGATGCTGCGGATTATTGACGCGTCCATGGTGTATGTTTCATTAAAGGCCAGTAGATTTACCAACAATAGCAAGCAACCCTATGTGTGAGAGTTTCGCCATAACGATGACGACAAGAGGTGACAAAACCAGTCGTTTGTTGTGCAATGACAGGTGTAAGCACCGTCAATGACGTAGGATAGGATTTCACTTGGTTTCTATGGCAACATTTGATAGATGCTAATTATCCTTGAGAAGGAAGCCCTTGGTATCTTTGTATAGAAACCTTGTGAGAGAAACGCGGGTAATTGGCGATGGACAGTGGCGGCTGACCAGGTTTTAGGGATGCTTATCATGAAGGTACAATATTGTCTCATGAAGCGCATTCATTCACAAAAGATTCGTGATATAGCAGCATTGATCATGTTGATGGAGAGCGCTGCAGCTTTGCATCATGAACAGAGACTTCTCGATGGTCAAATACTAATACTATACGTAAAAACAATAGAGAGAAAGCAATACTATAACATAATAGAGGAAAGCAAATCGAAGAGACATATGGATGACTCAAGCTGAATGACACGAAATAGTACATATACCAAATATAGGTTGCCCAAGGTAAGCTTTACGTGCAGATACACATTTAAATGGTCACGAATCGTGAAAAAAATCTTTATGGATTAGATATGGGGAAAAATTTATCTATCGATGTATTGATCCTACAATTTGACCAAGGGGAAGATGAAAGGTCATGGACCAATCGATATGTGAATAGTATGATATGAGGTATACGTATATAAGTCTTAGATCAATCAACAGGCAGGTGAAATAGGTATTTTAATACTAGACCAATCGTCAGATATGTCACGTATTATTGTCACGTTTTGTCTAGAGATACTCAAATTGTTTCATGGAGGCCAATTGCATAACATGCAATTGCATAATATGCACAACAATATTTCAGCATTTGGTAAAAATTTCAGATCTCTGCATGGGTAAATTTCCTTTGGAGGCAAATATGTGGACATTCAACCAGTTAATTTGCAATTCCCCCAGAAACATTCTATGGAGCTGTTTTGTGGTCCTACCATGGTAGTGCATGTAAACAATCACCCACAGCGTTTTCTGTGACTGGTATATGTCTTTTTGGAAGACAAGTGGGTCATTTGTAGTCATGTCGCGAAAGGCGCTGAATCCAAATGCTCGTTGGACGTCCTTTCTTGTACTGAATGTCGTTACAAGGTAATAAATGTGACAGACGATCATTTTCCTCTGACAATTGTCCACCGAACCCATCAGCTTTGCCAATAAATATAGGGACGGAACATGGTTTCTGTCTAATAGAAGCCTTTTGAAAGGAAAACTTTGTTTGATATTATGGTTTTCTTATTGATTACAGTGCAGACGGCCATTCCATTTTCCAGAGTGTGGTCGATGACTTCGACTCCGAAGTCAAACGGAGACGCCAATCTCATCGAGAGTTTCGAGTCTACCCATAGCCCGTTACGCCGCCGATAGACGTACGATCTATGTTATGGAGAGAATTGCGGACGATGGATTATCCAAATATGCAGCCTCCCAGCCATCTCATGGGTAAACAAATTTATTCCTATGAAATATCATGATTTGAAGAGGTCCCGGTGATAACGCGCAGGGACAGGGTACATGGATGAGAATAGATACGTCTACACTGATGCAGTGGTAAATCACAAATGTCCTACGGGCTAACAGCATCACTCCACGAAACTGATACATCACAGACAGCCATGTCGTTGAGGGGGATTTGTGGTTCTATCCCACTAGCCGTCACATCTTTATCCACTGCAGCTGTGATTCTAGTGAGACAACGAAATGGGATCGATGGCGCAGAGTTCAGCAGCATCAGCATCAGAGCTGTGTGATAAGCAGGGTAAGCAAACACGAGTTCACGACTGGTGCTAAATCATGTTGAAGAGAAGAGGAACACAATCATGATTGTGTATTGCAAACTGGGCTATCCGTTCTGGTGAGAGACGAGCTTCACAGAGCCGCGCCGGTCGCTTTTGACGCCGCCTTTGGTCCATATAAGCTTCGACATCACGACCCAGCGTAATGCTCCTTCGAATCCCGTCTTCNGCCACGAAAGTAAATCCTAAGAAAATAGCGATATGAGGCTTATTTCTTGCAGACTTTGCCAATAATTGACGGATTTGTCATTTCTGATGAGAAATTGTCACAGACATGACATTGTTGAGAAGAAAAGGATGCTATTTGGGTTTTCACCTCGGCAGCTACTGTCACTGCGCTGTAACGTAGTGTAAACGTATGTGACGACGCACCAACTAGCTGCCAGTGGCTAACATGACATGTACAGCATATCTCACACAAAATAGGCCTATGTATGTCATAATCATGACGGATAATGCGATGCCCACACACGGAGACATCCTAGGTAGGCCTATTTGACGAGATTCTGCAATTTATAAAACCGAAGCGAGGAATTCCCGCCATCTTGAAAATGCAACAAGTAGTCCCAAAATTTCCCATGACGCGTTGCGCGCGCGGTGACAGGTCAGTGCGAGGTAGGAGCGCTACCTGTCGTGACAATGATACTTGCCTTGAATCGAACTTCCTCTCTATGGACAACACAACAAAAACTGTCGAGTCAGGCAAGTGCGCCAACGTTCACAATGTACAATGCCTCTGCATTCTGCTTTGCTTTCCAACACAAGTCGTACTTCATTACTTTTTTCCACAACGGAAATATATATGAAGTACGGTATGTGATAAAGAACCAACACTCGTAAATGCACCATGTGATCTGGCACCGCCGGGAGCAACGTTAGCTAGTCGATTTTTTTCAACGAGATATGTCAGCTGAGCAACTTCAACCTTTTCGAAACCTTGGCCTACTGAGAGAAGCTTGTTCTTTTCCTTCATGCCAATGAGTGCGCCAGTATCTTCTTTTCAGCAGTGGAAATTCCAAGTAACAAAGCGGTATACATGTAAATGGCATCATATACGCAAATCCTTTCCAACAAATGCGTTAATACGTTGATTAATCAGAAATTACAATCCCAGGGCGTAGCCCCGAGACCTCGAGTTCACCGACACTCGATAAATCTGCGTCTAATGTTGTAGATGTGACGCACTGCGGAAGTACCATGGGCAAGGTTCCGTTTATCGGTCCGAATAATGGCGACAACGCTTTTATGTGAAGAATATTCGGATCGAGTTTTCGATATTGCAGACGACATAAACTAAAATCCTATGAATGGATGACGTAGCAAGTTGCGTCGACAGCAGACAAAGCCCTTCGGCGTCGTGTTTCTTTGTTATCGATGTCACTGTGACTATAGTAATATGTATTGATCCGCCCTCGGCTAATCTAGTGGGAGGAAAAACACATACTTTTT
Organism: Notospermus geniculatus; assembly: GCA_002633025.1. Taxonomy (NCBI): domain Eukaryota; kingdom Metazoa; phylum Nemertea; class Pilidiophora; order Heteronemertea; family Lineidae; genus Notospermus; species Notospermus geniculatus. Next base: position 948,667 of record NMRB01000001.1, on the reverse strand, counting down.
TCACGTACTTGTCTAAAATAACCTACATCAGCTAAATTAGTGACGAATATGACACTATACAGAGTTCACCAGGATTTGCGAAGAGAGGGGCATTTCCTGCAAATACAGCAGATTTTCCCCGTCAACTTTATAAAAAACTGGCTCCTCTAATTGCGATAAAAGAATGTCTCGATTTTCACCCTCCCAACCCGCCAACTAGGTCTAGTCAGTTGTCTTTGGACTAAAATCAAAAGCTACAAGTGACAGGGGCGGATGCACCATTTCGGAAAAGCGGGGCGCACTGTGCTAGAAACATTGAAATTTGCAGAGTGAATTTCAATGATTTGCTCCAAATTTCAGAATCAGTCACGGGCAGTTTTACAGATTTGTTGGCCGAAAGGGGGAGGGGGCGTGCGCCGGGTGCGCCCCCTTGGATCCGCGCCTGGGTGTTGAAGCTCGTGATCGCAAATTATATGAAACCTGTTTTTGGCAATCCCGAACGGCACTCTCACAAAAGTGGTAGAGAAGGTAACCGTCACATCTTGTCGCTGCTGACAACGACATGAAATACATACAGGCTAGTTCGCCATTACCAATATCGTGCAATCAACATACAATGAAACATTCGCTCTCAACACCATTATTTATAGTCATTGATTTTCCTTTCACCTTATTTGAAGTTACCGACGACAGTATCAATGGGCGTTGCCCATCCAAGCATAGCTATCAATACATTGTTTGATAAAATTGTTTTTAACTCGACATTTTCATTTGATAGAGATTAAGACAGACGATGTCTGTACATAACATATATACTGTATGTTCGATTTCGGTGTATGTCATAGCTTACAGGTATGGTTTTTTATCGAGAAGACGTACAGTCATGTAATAGAGAGCTTATCATAAAAACATATATAGGTGTATTTGCATTTAGCTTGCCTACGTTTTACAGGTAAAGTAAGAAAATGGGAACACGTACGGCGATCAGCCGTGGCAGATTGCTACTAATAAGATATGTTCTCAAATTTAATTAGGATACTCGGCAGCGACGGACTGAGCATATATGTTCAATAGGTCATCGATGATGCTAATGATACAATGTACAAGGGGAAATATATTGAGGAGGGAAGAGCGAAAGGGTTGAATCGAGTAAACATGTTAAAGTAAGCACTACGTCGAATAGGTAAAGGCCTGGCCCTTCAGTTTAGAAATTAGATACATGAAAAACCCCTTCGTCGGTGTGGGAGGTAAATTTATTGAGTACTTATGCCACTGATGCATTTTTGTGCTTTGAAGTGTAAACTCTGAACTGTCGCACGAACTGAAACAACATAAGGAAACAGTGAACGAGTGACGACAACGACGGTGTTACATGGACACGAACAGCAGCCATACAACAATGGCATCTGTACCTGTTATATGACATTCCTCTTCTAAATCCAAAATGACAAATCCACGGACTACCTCGCCCACATAATAGACTCGGTCCTGCCGATCATATTGGATACTGAGTCTCCTCGGTGTCTCCATGGTTTCCCATCATCTACCGAGCGCGAGGCCGCGTGCATATCCATGCCCAGACGCCATGTTCTGGCTTCCCTCTCACCAGATATGAAACACTGATAAAATATTGACTGGTTGTCACACAAACGTACATAGATTTCACCAATGATTGATGAGCGTTTTATTCCACGGATGTAGTTCCCATCGTTATTTGGTAAATCAACCGGCAGTCCCGGTTAGGTAACAGATGTGTGGCCGTCTCCCACGCACCGCAACGTGAAGCGGGAAACCTGCGGTTGAATTGATGAGTGCCATCTATACACAAAACAAGAAACCCTCGTTTCCCACACATGGTTCTTTCAGCGGGAAACGAGTACCGGTGTAGTAGAATGTCATGTACCCCGATATGAGATGTCCCCCAACAAAAGATTCTGACGGAATAAGCGGCAGCTACAATAGGCCGGACACTAACAGACAGGAACTTCTGTCACGAGATGTCCCCTGAACAAAAGAAGCGGACATCTGGTATTGGGAACATTAGATTTCATTACACCTGAATCCGGTTGTGGTGTGTGTACAAGGCATGGTAATGGAAATATCCACTGAATGGGACTGGAAATAATTGGTGCAGATTTTGACAGTGATTCTTTATATACTCGCATCCATGGCAGAAACGAGACACCATGGTTGCGTCCACCCTTTAAAATCAAGACAGACATCAAGAATTCTTTGTCATCAGTAGTGGCATATCTCTTGGCTCATGACCCGTTATTGTAAGCAAGAAAATGAAATATACCGTAACATAAACAACCTAGCCCTGGACGTAATCTGGTGGTGGTAATAATAATATTTAATATAATATTTATTATATTATAAATATTATATTAAATATTATTACCACCACCAGATTACTGTTACGGTATATTTCATTTTCTTGCTTACAATAACGGGTCATGAGCCAAGAGATATGCCACTACTACCTGGACATAATCTGGTGGTGGCCACTAGAGCAACCGCGCTGCCATCTTCAGGCAGCGCCCACAACTAGAAGGAAGGTACAGAAATTGGCTAGAAACAGCAAGTTGTTGCTATACACAATAACATAAAATCAGTTCATAACCTCAAATTCCTTATTTATTGCAACTACCAACACCTTTACACACTTTGTTGGCATGGTGTAGGAAGCAACAAACACAGTGGTAATGGGAAAAGGGTGAACATTTTCGATATAATTATAGCATGTCATGAGGAATTATACTGACAGTATAATTCCTCCATGATTATAGAGACAACTTGGCAGATCTTCATCGTTTTTTACCTTGTACCTGCGAAACCAAAATATCCACAGCTGCAAATAATTTCTACATGAAGGAGAAATTTCAAATGAAAGAGGAAATCCGACACTCACCAACATAGGTAAGTACCAAAATATGAAAATGTTTTCAGTGAAATGATTTTGTTCATCAAGAGGTACATCAGAAACACAACAGTAACAGCAGTTCATTTAAATAACAGAAAAGGAAAATATTTACTCGTAAATTTGTGGACTGGAGACAAGCGGATCTGGATACACCACAATAACGACTCACCAGAATAACAGAAAAGAAGAAAATGTTTCTTTCGACACCTAGGAAGAACACAATACCAGAAATATCTCTTGAGATGAAATATTTGGAATGACATCCATAAGGGTAGATGATTTGAAATGAACAGGAAGCCCAGTGGGCAACCAATATTTTGTTATTGTTGCCTGAAACGTCCACAATTATAACAGGACTGTATAATTGTACCGGTATATATTTTCAGAACTGAAGTAAGAACACTGGCAGGCTTTGATTCTACACAATAGCCAAGTCTACTTTCGCCGCATACGGCCAGCACCATGATCTTCCATATCATCATCGCTAACATAACCACCGCCAACATCGAGGCTATATCCCCTTGTTGCCTGCATGAGCTCTGCATCAGGGCCTTTGTTTCTGTCCTCATATAATAACACATTCAAAGTCTCTTCAAAGATCTTGGCTTCCGGGAACTCAACCTGAAATTGAGAAAATATTGCACCAAAATTAAGGAAGTTGTTATCATACTTAGATAAATTTAGCTTTCAGATAAGAATGGGAAGGACAGTAATCATTACCTTGGTGTGTTTTTTGTCCGTGCCATATACAATAGATGTACAGCATGTCTCTGCCACTTTTGTCCCATGCCCATAAAATGACCAGCAACAGATCTCATTACTGCCAATAACGTCTTTTATAAACAGCACACGACCATTAAATCGCAGAGACAATTTATCAAAGAGTTCTATATTCCTTAAGAAGTTATCATCTGAATTACTGAAAAGATAAAAAAAGACAATCACAACCCACAAAGATGAGATGACGATGTGTGATTCTATCGTGTTTACTGCTCTGGTAATCATGTCATACAACAAGGAAGAAATCAAAGTCATCATCATCATCATCATGGATAAGCGGACCATAACCATTATTGATTTTTGCCGCATCTCGACTAGTAATTTTCACGGTTCAAAGTGAATTAAAGATAAGTTTCTGTTACTTATAAAACTCTTAGCCTAAGTGTGTTTTCCAGCCTTCTAACCATTACCTTGTGTATGAGTATTTGTTATTGTGTCGATTGCACAGCAGTTTGACAACAGGCTGAAAGAGAAAGAAAGAATTCTGTTAAAAAATATGAGACTCAATTGACATTCAGCTACGCACCGAGACATATTTCAGTATGAATTATCGGAATAATACACATGCACATTAATTAACCTAGAACTTCCAGTTCCACTATGGTATTAGAACACAATATGGGGAGCATGTATTTCAACTGATAATAAGTATTAACCATTAACATTTAATGGAAATTAATGAACAGACTTGCACCTCAGCAGGATCACTAACACACGCCTGTGAAGAATGTAGAAATGCCAAAAGTTGAAATATTATAATTCTCATTATTTTTCGTTGAAAATGTGCAGGTCAGAATATTTCTCAATTTTAACAGATTTACCTTTACTGTACTGGCAATCAAAGCCTGCTCTTCTTTCTGTGAAGTGATCAGCGGTACTCTACAAATAGGTTCCAACTCCTCTACTTTCTTCTTTAGAGCAGTTTCACACATATCAACGAGGTTTTGGACTAGATAATATTTTGCTTCAGCCAAAAGTTCTTGAAGATCTCTTTTTGATTCTGGAAGCGCCACACTACCATCTCGGAGGAAGCTCAGGATTGTTCCGAAGTGCTTACCACATCTGTCAATCAAGACCCATCCTACATTGAAGAAAAAAAATTTCAATATCGAAGAAGGTAAAGGATGAGACGTTACCTCCCAAAATACCAAATAGTGTCCAACATACTCTGTATGTGACGGTGCTGTGTCATGTGAATGTATTAGGCATAATATAGATTAATATATATCGGCCTACTCGTACGACTTTGCGTACAATATACAGCTCCTCCGAAACTTCCCTGCCGAACATCGAGGCATCCGTGGGAGCGTCACGTAAGAGAATGATCCACACGTCATCTCATGAGTCGATGACGACATGCGGTAGGCTAGCTGGGCCTAAGCGAGTCAAGGGTTTTTCCTCTGACGTCATGCACCGTTACTTACGAATTCATTAATTCAAATGAACACATAGACCAACTCTCCAACCTTATCGACGCATCATACATCCGAGACAAGATTCAATCAGGTGATAACGTTATACCCCACGGGACGGAACTGTCATCCATGCATCTGGTCATGATGCCATGCCATGGCGTGGGGATCTTTAGGACCACCATGATTGCATGAAGAAAACTCTCGAGGCTACAGGCTCGGCCAGCATAGGCCAAGCAAAATTTCTGGTTAATACCCACCTTCCTGATCAGTGAGTACCTCCATCCGCCCACTGAACATTGCGCGAAGCATGGTGTCCTGTTTTGTGAGTGTACCAATCGTGGTGTAAAACAGGGAACCACCAACATTCAGCTTCACATATTTAGAGTCATTTCCTTTTATAACCAGCCGCTGCTCGCCAGACATTTTTCATCAGTGCCTGGCTACTAATTCTAACGTATAAATACGACCGTAAGAAGTGAAATTCGGGTGCGACAAGTGAATGAAATGTGTGTGAAAAGACAGGAAATTACTCATGTATTTGGGCTAAATCAGCTCGTTCTAAAAATAGTAACAGGAAATATTCAGAGCTGGTCGTCGATCAAGAGTTCGCGATGAAAACTCTGAAATGAAATATATTTTTCCAAAATACTAACAATTAACGAGCATCAATTCTCACAACAAATCAGGTGACGATAAATTTGGAAATAAAATTCTTATTTAGCCTCTTAAAATAGGATTTTTAGTTACAAAATATTTAGTTCGTATCGATTGTAAGAATGTACGATTTGCCTGCATTCCAACATGTCTAGCGTGTTCGGAAAGCTTCCTCGGGGAGGCTCGGGGAAGCGGGAGAGCGTTCGGTAAGGTATTTGGCAGGCTGCCAAGGCTTCCTCGAGCCTGGCCGAAGTGAGCGACTCGCCTAGACTGGTCCCCTGTCGTAGTTCTCGCTTCACTACTACGACAGGCATTTTGAACGCCAACTCGGCATGTGATTGGTCAGCCAAACGTCATTTGGATTCCCAGACCCCTAAAATGTGGGTATAGACGTTTCAACTGTCTCAATATCGCCACTAGGCCTACTTAATGAGATATTGAGCAGAATAGCTCCTGGATAGCGGCCATCTTGGATTTCAAGATGGCGGCAATAATTTTCAAACATTTTTATGTCACCATTAAATTCCTAGACCCCTAAAATGTGGGTATAGGCGTTTCATCTGTCTCGATATCTCTACTTGTAAAGGAGATATTGAGCAGAATAGCTTGTGGATAGCGGCCATCTTGGATTTCAAGGTGGCTGCAACAATTTTCAAACATTTTATGTCACCATTAAATTCCTAGACCCCTAAAATGTGGGTATAGGCGTTTCATCTGTCTCGGTATCTCTACTAGTTAAGGAAATATTGAGCACGATAGCTTGTGGATGGCGGCCATCTTGGATTTCAAGATGGCGGCCACAAATTTCAAACATTTTATGCATCATTGGATTCCTAGACCCTTGAAATGTGGGTATAGGAATTTCAACTGTCTTGATATCTCAACTAGTTACGGAGATATTCAAAAAAACAGATCTACAATGGCGGCCATTTTGAAATCTAAGATGGCCGCCACACGGGGTGCAATTTCCGGTGGCCCCTGGACTATATCGTTGTTTTGTGTTACTCTAACCATCTGCCAAGTTTCATGCTTTTAAGGGAAAGTGCACAATTGATCAGCTAAGCCGCCCCACTATAGGTCCTTGTATGGTTGAGACAATGGTTCACTACCACTGCTCTTGCATTGGCTTAGAGATGAGAGACGACACCCAACAGTTCCTCAGTGTCCTCCCCCGAATGTGTCACCAGCAGCACGCCTGCATACCATTTCGTATGCAAAAACATGCTGTCAGCAAGAAGCGCTGCAGGCAATGTCCCCCCACTTCTCAAGAAGATTCTCCATCAAAGCGAAGGCGGCAAGGCAGTCAAGAGACATTCCCCCCCCCCCCAAAATGGCTACTGAATCTCTTAGACACGACTTCACAAATTCTATTTTTCCGGCATTTAGGATTCTTCTGGCATGGTGCCTGGCAACGAAAAATTTCACTGCCTGCACCACTACCCCCTAACTGTATTTCCTCCCATATAGTTGATTTCTTCCGCCAATTCAAGTAGGGGCTGAAGAACAGCAGCCTCAGGTAGCTCCGTACGCTGATGAATCGGTAGGTTGCTCTTGATAAACTGGTAAATTGACTCTCGTGCATCTTTTCGTCTCTTCTTCAATTCCTCGTTGTCTTCCTGCGTTTCGTCCAGTTGGACGACATCTGTGATGACTTCTCTATGGGCTTCCTGGTAGCTGAAAAAAATAGGTTCTATTATTGATCTGAATTCGCTATTCCCTTTAATAATTCCCGGCTGTCCCTTTATGATACCAGATTCGTGTATCAGCCGCATCTCATTCCATTCGTGACAAAATCCGTATGTTAGTTGTAAAATTTCAGCTGCAGTCAAATTCGACTTGGAAAACCAACTGCCATCTCCAATGGAGGTATGTGACTGTGTCTTTCCTTATTCATCTGCCTAAGTGGGGAGCCAGGGTCCAAAATTGTGCATAAAAACGGAGGGACCCCTTGGGTAAGAAAGTACATGTTATAGGCCTACCCTATAGGTAGGCCACCTGGCGGCTTCGGCCGCGACTTCGATCCAAGCCCGGCTCTTGCTGGCCTTTGTAACTTTTCCAGGGTCTTCAAACCCACTGCCTGAAAAATTCTTCAGACACCTCCCCTCCTTTTTGGCCACGGCCATTATTAGCAATGTCTCCTCAATGCTGGTCCAATTTGCAGCTCGTCGTCTGCTCTCGGTCGACGCCATTTTGAGTGTCGATACTGGTGGTCTGATCGTGTGACTGGTCATGCGATTCACTTTCTCACCTCAGTTCCATTGAGAAATACTGGTGGCTGGGTATCGACGGTTGGTCAAAATTTTCTGCATGACTTAAGCCCATTTTACAAAGCGATTTAATAAGTCGGACTTAGCCAAGTTGGTCACTGTGACTTCAGTCAGTGTCTTAGCTTAGCCAAAATGAGTGACTTAAGCCTACTGACTTAAGTTTTCTTTGTGAAACCGGGCCCTGGAAGGTGTTCACCATAAAGAGAAGTAACATCCAGGTCTTCTTCACGGTTCACCCACTCAAACTGCTCACTCCCGTCGTTCCACACTGAGAATGGAAAGTAATGGTTAAGTTGACTGGCACAACGCACTGCTGCTGGCAACTCGGCAGGTTGCAGGTTGCCCTGCAGGTAATGGTACTTCTTTATTTTGCACTTCACGATTTGCAAAAACCATCCCCAGGCATGCCAAGTCTCTTAATAAGCTCGTTAACTATTGCATGACCGAATATGAGATTTACGCGAGAAAATGTAGGTTTGGAGAGAAAATATAGGTTTCGGCAAACTAAGTTTCGCAACCGAAACTAAGTTTATCTGAATGTACAGGTAAATAAAAATTTTCTCCCAAAACCATGTTTCGGGTGCCGAATCGTATATTCAGAGGCAGATAAAACAGGATTCGGTTCCGAATCCATGATTTTCTCTGGAAAAGTAGGTTAGGAGAGAAAAACTATGTTTCGGCAACGTTGAATGGATTTTTGGCCCCCGAATACAGGTTTGGGCAGCGAATATAGGATTTTCTTGAGAAAACGTAGGTAATGGAGAGAAAATCTAAGTTTATCTGGAGAAAATATAGGTTTCTCTGCTCCGAAAGTATGTTTCTCTAATAACTGAACAAACGGCGTGCCATAAGCAGTTGTTGTTTTGCCAGCAGTAGATCCAGTTGTCGGTGCAGCAAAACTGGTTGCGGCAGCTTTCTTCTTCTTTGATACATAGTTCCGGAAAACAGGCTCTTCTAGGTCTTTCAGCTTTTCAAGTTGTTTGGCAATCAATGAAACATCTGAAATAAGAATGAGGGACTGAAATTCGTCATGAAGTGTAGGCCCACACTATTAATAGGAATGCATAGTTAAGCCCCTATTTTGGGAAAACGTAACAGTAAGCCTAAAGGCCTCTAGGCGAGGCCCTACACTAGCCTTGCAGAAGTTTTCCTGGATTGGTCTTGGTGGATGTGGATTGAGTTGGAGGAAAGGCACAGTGAGCCTGAAATGGGTTTAAGAGCAAAAAAATTGCCCACAAATCAAACCTGTTCCATCTGTTAGAGTACGTCCCTGGGAGTGTTTTGATGCAAACAGGAAAAAAATCCGTTGGGAATTTTTTGAGAAAATCGCATTTTTCTGAAATTCCAATGTCAGAATTTGAGAAATGGATAAAAAAGGGTTAACGCGCATTTTTTAAACTTCAAAATCAGTTGTATTCATTTGCAAATGATACTAGGGAAGCTCTGATAAAGAGACAATAACACTCCCCTGTTTTTTTCTTGAGAAAATAGTTTTCTTTCTTAAATTTCAATGGAATTTGAGAACTTGGGTAAAAAGGGTTACCACACATAGAACATTGTTGAAAAGGACAGGTATTCCTCAGGAGGTTGTTATGAGAACTGACCAGGAACAACCAAAGCTGTTTGTGAAAGCGTTTGAGACAATGAGTAAAATGGTAGATTCCTGTTTTTCATCGAATCTGAGATGGATGGCAGGAGGACGTCAAAAACTTTTGTGATGCGTACATGATGCTTGGGATTGGATTAACTCCCAAATTTCATATTGTCCATGCCCATTTAGTTGACTTTTGTGAACAAACCAAGTGTGATCTTTCAAGGTTCACGGAACAAGCCTTTCAGGCGGTCCACGCCGATTTTACCAGATATTGGACCAGTATTGGACCAGGCATCTGGTGAAGGACAACACGAACAAAATCTATGGACTGAAGCGCAAGCAATCAGTAAACGAGTACAACGCAAGTCATGTCTAAGATCGTTACTCGTGATGAACAAATGTAGTGTATGTCATAACTACTCAAAGCATAAAATGGTTAGATGCTGGAACAAAAATCTGTTACATCGATAGTGACTGTGCATTGAAATCAATGTGCGTTGTAATCTCAGCAATATTAGGAAGAGGGGGGGTCTGGGTCTTATTAAGATTGTTTTTGGTCGATGTTTCATTTTTTTTCAAATTTTGGTCAATGGTCAATTGTCGATTGTCAATGTTCCTACATTAGGATAAGGAGGGGGAGGGGGTCAACCCCAATCCTAACATTGTTAGGATTGCGATGCACATTGACATTTATGCACAATTCCGTATTGTCTTTGCTTTGGTGCTCTCCCAGCACCACAATCAAATGTGTGTTAACCCTTTTTTATCCAAGTTCTCAAATTCCATTGAAATTTGAGAAAAAAACTATTTTCTCAAAAAAACAGTGAAATTTTTCTTGTCTCTTTATCAGACATGTCAGAGCTTTCCAAGTATCATTTGCAAATGAATACAATAGATTTTGAAGTTTAAAAAATGTGTGTTAACACTTTTTTATCCATTTCTTGAATTCTGACATTGAAATTACAGAAAAATGCGATTTTCTCAAAAAATTTCCAACAGATTTTTTTCCTTTTTGCATCAAAACACTCCCCACACCATACTCTAACAGATGGTACAGGTTTGATTTGTGGGCAATTTTGTTGCTCTTAAACCCATTTCAGGCTCACTGTGCGAACACTCAGAGTTCCTTGCAATGTTAAAGCTAGAATACACTGCTGATTTTCTACGTTGCAACTTGCTTTGCAACCTGCTACCTGCGATTGTACCAGATATGAAACACTGATAAAATATTGACTGGTTGTCACACAAACGTACATAGATTTCACCAATGATTGATGAGCGTTTTATTCCACGGAGGTAGTTCCCATCGTTATTTGGTAAATCAACCGGCAGTCCCGGTTAGGTAACAGATGTGTGGCCGTCTCCCACGCACCGCAACGTGAAGCGGGAAACCAGCGGTTGAATTGATGAGTGCCATCTATACACAAAACAAGAAACCCTCGTTTCCCACACATGGTTCTTTCAGCGGGAAACGAGTACCGGTGTAGTAGAACGTCATGTTGGGTACCCCGATATGAGATGTCCCCCACACAGTGAGCCTGAAATGGGTTTAAGAGCAAAAAAATTGCCCACAAATCAAACCTGTTCCATCTGTTAGAGTACGTCCCTGGGAGTGTTTTGATGCAAACAGGAAAAAAATCCGTTGGGAATTTTTGGAGAAAATCGCATTTTTCTGAAATTCCAATGTCAGAATTTGAGAAATGGATAAAAAAGGGTTAACGCGCATTTTTTAAACTTCAAAATCAGTTGGAATTTTTTGAGAAAATCGCATTTTTCTGAAATTCCAATGTCAGAATTTGAGAAATGGATAAAAAAGGGTTAACGCGCATTTTTTAAACTTCAAAATCAGTTGTATTCATTTGCAAATGATACTAGGGAAGCTCCGATAAAGAGACAATAACACTCCCCTGTTTTTTTCTTGAGAAAATAGTTTTCTTTCTTAAATTTCAATGGAATTTGAGAACTTGGGTAAAAAGGGTTACCACACATAGAACATTGTTGAAAAGGACAGGTATTCATCAGGAGGTTGTTATGAGAACTGACCAGGAACAACCAAAGCTGTTTGTGAAAGCGTTTGAGACATTGAGTAAAATGGTAGATTCCTGTTTTTCATCGAATCTGAGATGGATGGCAGGAGGACGTCAAAAACTTTTGTGATGCGTACATGATGCTTGGGATTGGATTAACTCCCAAATTTCATATTGTACATGCCCATTTAGTTGACTTTTGTGAACAAACCAAGTGTGATCTTTCAAGGTTCACGGAACAAGCCTTTCAGGCGGTCCACGCCGATTTTACCAGATATTGGACCAGTATTGGACCAGGCATCTGGTGAAGGACAACATGAACAAAATCTATGGACTGAAGCGCAAGCAATCAGTAAACGAGTACAACGCAAGTCATGTCTAAGATCGTTACTCGTGATGAACAAATGTAGTGATGGTACAGGTTTGATTTGTGGGCAATTTTTTTGCTCTTAAACCCATTTCAGGCTCACTGTGCCCAACAAAAGATTCTGACGGAAAAAGCGGCAGCTACAATAGGCCGGACACTAACAGACAGGAACTTCTGTCACGAGATGTCCCCTGAACAAAAGAAGCGGACATCTGGTATCGGGAACATTAGATTTCATTACACCTGAATCCGGTTGTGGTGTGTGTACAAGGCATGGTAATGGAAATATCCACTGAATGGGACTGGAAATAATTGGTGCAGATTTTGACAGTGGTTCTTTATATACTCGCATCCATGGCAGAAACGAGACACCATGGTTGCGTCCACCCTTTGAAATCAAGACAGACATCGTCTCAAGAATTCTTTGTCATCAGTAGCGGCATATCTCTTGGCTCATGACCCGTTATTGTAAGCAAGAAAATGAAATATACCGTAACATGAACAACCTAGCCCTGGACATACTAAAAGTAATCTGGTGGTGGCCACTAGAGCAACCGCGTTGCCATCTTCAGGCAGCGCCCACAACTAGAAGGAAGGTACAGAAATTGGCTAGAAACAGCAAGTTGTTGCTATACACAATAACATAAAATCAGTTCATAACCTCAAATTCCTTATTTATTGCAACTACCAACACCTTTACACACTTTGTTGGCATGGTGTAGGAAGCAACAAACACAGTGGTAATGGGAAAAGGGTGAACATTTTCGATATAATTATAGCATGAGGAATTATACTGACAGTATAATTCCTCCATGATTATAGACAAATTGGCAGATCTTCATCGTTTTTTACCTTGTACCTGCGAAACCAAAATATCCACAGCTGCAAATAATTTCTACATGAAGAAGAAATTTCAAATGAAAGAGGAAATCCGACACTCACCAACATAGGTAAGTACCAAAATATGAAACTGTTTTCAGTGAAATGATTTTGTTCATCAAGGAAGAGGTACATCAGAAACACAACAGTAACAGCAGTTCATTTAAATAACAGAAAAGGAAAATATTTACTCGTAAATTTGTGGACTGGAGACAAGCGGATCTGGATACACCACAATAACGACTCGCCAGAATAACAGAAAAGAAGAAAATGTTTCTTTCGACACCTAGGAAGAACACAATACCAGAAATATCTCTTGAGATGAAATATTTGGAATGACATCCATAAGGGTAGATGATTTGAAATGAACAGGAAGCCCAGTGGGCAACCAATATTTTGTTATTGTTGCCTGAAATGTCCACATTATAACAGGACTGTATACTTGTACCGGTATATATTTTCAGAACTGAAGTAAGAACACTGGCAGGCTTTGATTCTACACAATAGCCAAGTCTACTTTCGCCGCATACGGCCAGCACCATGATCTTCCATATCATCATCGCTAACATAACCACCACCAACATCGAGGCTATATCCCCTTGTTGCCTGCATGAGCTCTGCATCAGGGCCTTTGTTTCTGTCCTCGTATAATAACACATTCAAAGTCTCTTCAAAGATCTTGGCTTCCGGGAACTCAACCTGAAATTGAGAAAATATTGCACCAAAATTAAGGAAGTTGTTATCATACTTAGATAAATTTAGCTTTCAGATAAGAGTGGGAAGGACAGTAATCATTACCTTGGTGTGTTTTTTGTCCGTGCCATATACAATAGATGTACAGCATGTCTCTGCCACTTTTGTCCCATGCCCATAAAATGACCAGCAACAGATCTCATTACTGCCAATAACGTCTTTTATAAACAGCACACGACCATTAAATCGCAGAGACAATTTATCAAAGAGTTCTATATTCCTTAAGAAGTTATCATCTGAATTACTGAAAAGATAAAAAAAGACAATCACAACCCACAAAGATGAGATGACGATGTGTGATTCTATCGTGTTTACTGCTCTGGTAATTATGTCATACAACAAGGAAGAAATCAAAGTGAATTAAAGATAAGTTTCTGTTACTTATAAAACTCTTAGCCTAAGTGTGTTTTCCAGCCTTCTAACCATTACCTTGTGTATGAGTATTTATTATTGTGTCGATTGCACAGCAGTTTGACAACAGGCTGAAAGAGAATGAAAGAATTTGATGAGACTCAATTGACATTAAGCTGCGCACCGAGACATATTTCAGTATGAATTATCAGAATAATACACGTGCACATTAATTAACCTAGAACTTCCACTATGGTATTAGAACACAATATGGAGAGCATGTATTTCAACTGATAATAAGTATTAACCATTAACATTCAATGGAAATTAATGAACAGACTTGCACCTCAGCAGGATCACTAACACACGCCTGTGAAGAATTTAGAAATGCCAAAAGTTGAAATATTCCCATTTTTTTTCGTTGAAAATGTGGTCAGAATATTTCTCAGTTTTAACAGATTTACCTTTACTGTACTGGCAATCAAAGCCTGCTCTTCCTTCTGTGAAGTGATCAGCGGTACTCGACAAATAGGTTCCAACTCCTCTACTTTCTTCTTTAAAGCAGTTTCACACATATCAACGAGGTTTTGGACTAGATAATATTTTGCTTCAGCCAAAAGTTCTTGAAGATCTCTTTTTGATTCTGGAAGCGCCACACTACCATCTCGGAGGAAGCTCAGGATTGTTCCGAAGTGCTTACCACATCTGTCAATCAAGACCCATCCTACATTGAAGAAAAAAAAATTCAATATCGAAGAAGGTAAAGGATGAGGCATTACCTCCCAAAATACCAAATAGTGTCCAACATACTCTGTAATGTGACGGTGCTGTGTCATGTGAATGAATTAGGCATAATATAGATTAGTATTATATCGGCCTACTTGTACGACTTTGCGTACAATATACAGCTCCTCCGAAACTTCCCTGCCGAACTTCGAGGCATCCGTGGGAGCGTCACGTAAGAGAATGATCCATGCGGTAGCTAGCTGACGACATGCGGTAGCTAGCTGGGCCTACATGTAAGCGAGTCAAGGGTTTTTCCTCTGACGTCATGCACCGTCATTGACGAATTCATTAATTCAAATGAACACATAGACCAACTCTCCAACCTTATCGACGCATCATACATCCTAGTCTCAGTAACTGGGACTCTGATGCTGCGCTTTTGCTTTTACAAACTGACTTTTACATAGCGCGCATCGCCGCATACAATAGCCGTCAATGTCATATCGGAAAAGAACCTATGCCTGGGCGATATGGTTACCGTAACTACATACATCCGAGACAAGATGCAACCAGCAGTCAGGAACTTTTGCCGCATCGGGAGGTCACCTCCCGATTGGGATTTTGCATCTCCCGACTGGGAGGTTGTGTCCGAAACGGGATATTATGTTGTACGCGAGGCCTAATTTTTTGTTGCTCGAACAGGAGGAATGTCTCGATCAGGCAGTTTAAAATCTAAGAACTGATTTGCGCATCACATCGCGCATTTGCGCATGGTCGTAATCAGTGGAAAACGTGAAACCAAGATCAAGGTTTGTGTGAAAAAAATTTCTGATTGAAGTAAATTTTCTGGCCGAGTTGACATTGATTTTCCCAAATATTTGATGAAAGTTGGGAAGGGAAGAGAACATTGAAATCCCAATTGGGAGGTGAACGAAAACTCAATTGGGTTATTACCTCCCGACTGGGAGTTTTTTCGATTGGGAGGTCACCTCCCGATGCGGCAAAAGTTCCTGACTGATCAGGTGATAACGTTATACCCCACGGGACGGAACTGTCATCTGGTCATGATGCCATGGCGTGGGGATCTTTAGGACCACCATGAAGAAATCTCTCGAGGCTACAGGCTCGGCCAGCATAGGCCAAGCAAAATTTCTGGTTAATACCCACCTTCCTGATCAGTGAGTACCTCCATCCGCCCACTGAACATTGCGCGAAGCATAGTGTCCTGTTTTGTGAGTGTACCAATCGTGGTGTAAAACAGGGAACCACCAACATTCAGCTTCACATATTTAGAGTCATTTCCTTTTATAACCAGCCGCTGCTCGCCAGACATTTTTCATCAGTGCCTGGCTACTAATTCTAACGTATAAATACGACCGTAAGAAGTGAAATTCGGGTGCGACAAGTGAATGAAATGTGTGTGAAAAGACAGGAAATTACTCATGTATTTGGGCTAAATCAGCTCGTTCTAAAAATAGTAACAGGAAATATTCAGAGCTGGTCGTCGATTCAGAGTTCGCGATGAAAACTCTGAAATGAAATATATTTTTCCAAAATACTAATAATTAACGAGCATCAGTTCTCACAACAAATCAGGAGACGATAAATTTGGAAATAAAATTCTTATTTAGCCTCTTAAAATAGGATTTTTAGTTACAAAATATTTAGTTCGTATCGATTGTAAGAATGTACGATTTGCCTGCATTCCAAAGCTTCAAAATGGCTGACGAAGTAATGGCAAGAGCTGGCCTCCACTTTGATGAGCTAAATAAAATACGTGTTCTTGAGCCAGAAGTTGCTGGTCAAACATCAGAACTTAAAGAAGAATGCAAAGACTTCGTAGAAAGTATGTCTGTGCCATTTGTCGTATTCAATTTGGTGCTGGTGTCCATAGCATCAAAAATAGAAGACTTAGGCCTAACACTACAGACAGTGAGTGTGTGACGACCACACCACCATGCATGCATGCATGTCCATGCTGTGCTGTGCTGTGCAGTGCACACTGGTGACTGACACTCGTCACACTGATCAGGCATGCCCCCCCCCCCCATATGGGCATAGGGGCCAAGGCAGAGATGATATATGGGNCATGCCAGCCAGCCATACCGGTACCGGTATATCCATGATCATCCTTTGACTCATTTGACCGCACAAACCTCACACTCACAGAGAGTTAGGCCCCTATTTAGGTTACGTTCATCCATGCAGTCGATATGGAATTGGAAACAATCTGATATTCTTTTTCAGAAATATCTGAATTCCAGAAGATAGTTGGAACTTTTATAGATATGGTTGATGGCGTATCAAAAGAAGTTGAGAAGGAGAAGATGAAGGTAGGTGATGGCTGGCTACATTTTGATTTAGATTTCGAAGTTGCTTTCCAGGTATTTACAAATATTTCACTGGTCATTAATGAGCTTTAGTGACAATCAAAACAATACACATTGATGATAACCCTCCCTTCTTCTCAATGTTGCATATCCATGTAATCTCCATTCCATCATAGGCAACATGTATTTTCCATTCCATCTTAGGCAATAGGTTCAAGAAATCTGCTGAAATCGATGGCGAAGCAACGAGAAGCCCAACAGCAACAGTTACAAGCTTTAATAGCAGAGAAAAAGATGCAGTTAGAGAGGTAGGCCATTGGTTCCTCTAATTGGATTACTCCTGAAGTACTTAGAAGACTGCTCATCTGCGTAACATGTACCAACAAGCCCAAGCCATCACATCCATGATAACAATGGTGCTGATATATTCACAATTAAATTGATAGCATTTTTTGTTCATTACTTAAAAATAGCCAGGTGTCATAACTCAACTCCATCTCATTTTTTTTATTACAGACTTCGAGTCCAATATGAAACACTACAAAAAGAAGAAATTGAGCAGAATGAATTCATAGAACAATTCATTTTACAGAAGTGACGGATTGATTACTTAATATTTGACTCTCCAGCTGCAATTAATGAACTGAATGTTCTCTAGTTCTGAGGCTATTGGACGATGTCTGCAAGCAATTCAGGATAGTCCTTTCTGCATTACTTATCACCCTACAAGCACAAGAAGTTCCAATCAATCTACCTGAATACCATGTGGTGCCTACTCGTGCTTATTTCTGAAACCCGTCCAAGTTGATGTTTTCTTCTACAAAATCATATTTGGTGGCATTTGTCTTCCCCATTAGCCAGGCTTGCAATGGAGCAATTTGGTGAATTTTAACACCAGAAAATGTCAAAGGCATGTTGACTTATGAATTTTGGTTTAGTTTATCCTTGTAGTACTTGATAGGCCAGTTTCAGTGATGAAGTCAGATAGAGATGTATCTCATTGGCTATTTGCATGTTAAAGGTGCCTGTCAGTTGTGTGTAAATTATATGTGGTAATGAGATTGTCATAGCAGTGAGTGTATGAAAGCACTCTCAAACTACCAGGTGTACATTATTTATGTATATTGCATATTGTCAGGTCGAAAAATGTTTGTATATTTAAGACCGCCCCCATCAATGGGGCGGTCTTCCTTGTTTTTACTGAATTTCTCTCTCTCTCTCTCTGGATCTCTCCATCCAATCTGCAGTTTTCAACAGTTACAAGCTTTAATAGCAGAGAAAAAGATGCAGTTAGAGAGGTAGGCCATTGGTTCCTCTAATTGGATTACTCCTGAAGTACTTACATGTAGAAGACTGCTTATCTGCGTAACATGTACCAACAAGCCCAAGCCATCACATCCATGATAACAATGGTGCTGATATATTCACAATTAAATTGATAGCATTTTTTGTTCATTACTTAAAAATAGCCAGGTGTCATAACTCAACTCCATCTCATTTTTCTATTACAGACTTCGAGTCCAATATGAAACACTACAAAAAGAAGAAATTGAGCAGAATGAATTCATAGAACAATTCATTTTACAGAAGTGACGGATTGATTACTTAATATTTGACTCTCCAGCTGCAATTAATGAACTGAATGTTCTCTAGTTCTGAGGCTATTGGACGATGTCTGCAAGCAATTCAGGATAGTCCTTTCTGCATTACTTATCACCCTACAAGCACAAGTTCCAATCAATCTACCTGAATACCATGTGGTGCCTACTCGTGCTTATTTCTGAAACCCGTCCAAGTTGATGTTTTTTCTACAAAATCATATTTGGTGGCATTTGTCTTCCCCATTAGCCAGGGTTGCAATGGAGCAATTTGGTGTATTTTCACACCAGAAAATGTCAAAGGCATGTTGACTTATGAATTTTGGCTTAGTTTATCCTTGTAGTACTTGATAGGCCAGTTTCAGTGATGAAGTCAGAGAGAGATGTATCTCATTGGCTGTTTGCATGTTAAAGGTGCCTGTCAGTTGTGTGTAAATTATATGTGGTAATGAGATTGTCATAGCAGTGAGTGTATGAAAGCACTCTCAAACTACCAGGTGTACATTATCTGTATATTGCATATTGTCAGGTCGAAAAATGTTTGTATATTTCATTATTTATTTTTTCTGCGTTAAATTACAAAATAGACTGCTAAAACTAAAGTTTGGTTAGTTTGTATTTAATTTTGTTAAAACTCTGACACACGGTACAACAGTTCCCTGATCTGTCGTGTGTACACTCGTGGCGCTCTGACGGCAAGTGCTGTTTAGTGCCACGGCTGTGTCGGCAGAGTAGCAATCTGACACAATTGAACTTAAAAATTCCGGCTGCAAGAACATTTATTTGAAAGACCGCACCCCCAGGAGAAACTATGAATTGGTAGGCGCCTACTGACGAATTTTGGTTTGTGCCACCGAACAGCATTGTTGTCAACCTACTTTCTTGTACGCTCTGTCTGTTGGGGGCCCAGTATCAATGATGTCCAATCAATCAATATTGAGACTAACAGCTGTGACCGTCTTCGTCCTCACTTGCTTGGTTTTCAAAACACGTGCTCTAAATATAACGAAAGTCTTTCAAACAAGGATAGTGCAAAGCTTTTCACAGAAATTGAAAAGTAGTCTCATGCATGGTCGTCACAGCAGGTCGCTTTCCTTCGGAAACCTTTGGTTTGAAGGCAATGAAGACACCAGGCCTATTCATCTTTCATGAACATATTCACTAGATCTACTTCTAAGTCGCTTTAGTCGAGTCTTCAGACTGCACCAGAATTCGGAATCGTCCCAATCGAAATAAAAATGTCAGACTTCGATGGAGACTGGGGACCGGTAGGAGCTGACTGTACGCCACTTGAAGATTACTTGAAGGCGTTGGGTAAGTGACGAATGTGATGATGCAGCCACAATCTCTGCAGGCCCAATCCATTGCGGTGGGGGAAAAATTGGCGTTGCGCTGCGCAGCATCTCGTGTCTCACCCCAGGGGTCGGGATGCAGTAGGATGAGTCTGGTCATGCAAATGGACCTCAAGCTTTTGTCGAGGGTCCTTTGCAGCGTTAACAGCGCAAGAGATCAAGGCTAGTTAAATGTGCCCTGTTGCTCTTGTCCCCAGTGTGAAGGCGCCTACTTCTGCTCAGTAGCTGCAATTTTTGGTGTTCCGAAGCGCAGACATGAAATCGATGGCGGTCATTCTAAGCTTGGAGGAATTATAGTATAATTCCTCCAAGTATACTCGAACTGTAGGCCTACTCTCTACGTAGGCCTACAGACCAGTATCTGTTCATTTCAGGGGTACCAGAGGAAGTTATTAAAGCCTACAACTCGCTTCAACATACGATATCTGTAGACGACGACAATTTTGCGATATCTATTGAGCCACCCGCTCCAGAGGAAGCAGAGAATCTTCCTGGGGAAGGTCCAGACGTCAGTAAAACACTCAATGTTCCCATTGGCAAGGAAGCCGAACAGAAAGACCCACAGGGAAATGTTTTCAAGGTGAGCTAATGACACACACAGAGATGCGGTTCGTGCTCCGGTGCGGCAACGGCAGGGGTGTTTTTAACGTTGACTCAGTGACCCAATGCTGGTCGACTCATGATTCAGTCGACTTTGAAAACACCCCTACCGTTGCCGCACCGGAGCACGAACCGCATCTATGTGTCTTTAGCTTTAGCGATTTTAGTTCAAACTGAACACTTACTAATAATGCGTAGCCTATCCCTTACATTTCTATCTTGTTTTCAGGTCTCTGGTGAATTTGGAAAGAAGAATAAAAAACAATTCACCGTTACTAGGAAATTCAAGGACAAAAACATGAAAGAGACACAGGTCCACGTGGTAAAAGGGCCTATGATGACAATCGTGAGTAGAGCTGAATCAATGGTTGAATAATCTCAAGGTCTTCTACTCAAGTCCTTCGTGCGATAGCTAAAGTCCCCATTTCGCAGATTTTCTGCGCGTCCATTGCAGACTCTTCACGTTGCCTGTAACAAGTGCACACTCACACTGCCTGATATGATAATGTCGCACCAGATAAATACATGAACCCATTATTCTGAGTGGGATTGTGATTCGCTGCATGGTCGATGCAGTAATTGCCAATGATTGAATAATGGTGAGGTTTCGCATAAATCTGACGAAACATGAAGTACGAAATACGAAATTGGACTTCATTTCCATGACGTAATGTATTTCAGGAAATGGTTGGTACCACAAATATCGCCTGCTACAAGAACGTCTTTCAGCGTTTGACGTGGACCGATAAAGTTTCATGTCCACTTGAAAATTCAAGATGCACCATAACTCTCTCGGTCTCACATGATATGTTAAAAGACGCCCTGGCAGCAGGGACATTTGTGGTACCAACCATCTCCAGAAATACAATAGGTCCTAGAAATGAAGGTGAATTTCGCATTTCGTACTTCGCGTTTCGTCATATTTGCGAAACCTCTCTAATATTGTGACCGTCGAAGTGCATGCTTGTTAATCCTTTTATTTGGTACTTTTTGCGACAAACTGTTACTTTCCTTTTCCAGGATATGGAATTGGTGTTGAAAGACGGGAAGAAGTTGAAAGGGAAACAGGTGTTTCAACGCAAGCTTTGAAGATTTCACCTCACAAAACTACGGTTTATTTGTGTCAATAGTTCACACTTCTTAATATATACTGATATAGAATTTACCAATATCTGCAAACAATCAAGTGCAAATACGACCGCATCGTTCTAAATCCACTGGAAGTCGATAGTTTTAGGGAGAAATGCTATATGGTAGAATGAGAAAGCAACATATATTTGATGATATCGAGAGAAATTCACATTGCAATTGTTCTACATTTATTGTAACATCATTTTCTACCAAAAATAAAAGCCAATGTGTTAACATCGGTTTAATGTGCGTTAATTTTGTATACTAGTACATGCAGCTCATTCTTCATGAATAATAGTGTGATATTTCTATGGTGGTATTCATAAACTGCATGATATGAATCCAATTTCGTTGTGATACGCCCAATATCTCCATTTATAAGGGACCATGGTGCGAGCTTTTCACCGACGCCAATACAAATTTGGGTCTTGAATAGAATACTCCCCACTGTTTGCTCGCCTATTGCACATTATCGTCGTTGGCAAGTATATTCTTCATGCTCACAGCGACACCAATACGTACCGGTATTAGCTTGAATTACAAAGAAACCCCACATTGACACACTTTTCAACCCATTTTCGCATTCATTGCAAGACTGAAATCAATAACACTGTTGCGCTGCGGCCATACAGTCAATCCGTCCGAAGCTGCCAACATGTCTGCAAATTTATCTGGTGCATGGAAGCCGGTGGTCAACGATGGCCTGGATGATTATCTCACAAAGCTGGGTAAGTCGTGGACATTCAGATGGCTTTGTCTCAAGTCGTCATCGAAGACTTGGAAATTGTGCAAGATAGGAAATAAGGTTTTTTTATGTTATAACCAGAAACTGGGTCTATACCATGACGTCGAATGATGGACGAGTTTGGCTAGCATCTTTCTGGGCTGCTGTGGAAAGGCCAGGGAGGTTTTCACTCGCATCTTTGTTCGTCCGGTTGAGTTAGCATCCTACAGTCTGATAGTAAGACGATGCTATTGGAACAGATCCTTCATATCATAACGATTTTTTTGGGCAATAATACTCGCCCAGCCGTAACGGGCAGCAATCGGCTGTGTGCCATTTACCCGCCACTTAAAGTCGACATTTCCCACAGGCATTGGTTCAATGAAGCAAAATGCATTAAAGAAGGCCCACAAACGTATCGAACAAGATGGCCAAGAGTTCAAAATCACCATGAAGGTCAACCCCCTGATGTCAAAGCAACAGAAATTGACAATTGGCAAGGAAATGGAGGAGAAGGATCCCAATGATAGGAAGGTGACGGTAGGTGATTCCGTGAAAAGGTTTCCAGGCGAAACACGATTGTTGTTGCTCAGGATAAAGAGTTTTGGTTCAGATAACTTGACAGATCTCTTAACTGTGTTCTTCTAATCGCATTTCATCTTTCTTAATTCATTTTTGCGTCGTCAGTGGACACCCCCGACATGACAGACTCCGTTCACGAATTCAGTTTGATTTCAATGGTAGGCCTAATATGATTAGGCTACCGTTACCACATGGAAAAGATTAGCAGACCAAAAGCGGACCCTCCCCCTCAAGATTTCCCGCCTATCTGACGGACGGCCTAATAGTGAAAACCCATTTGTTGAGAATTTGCGTGGGAAGTGTGTAGGCAAGTGGTCGATTACAAATCAATGGTGCTATACCAGTTGGCCAGACCTGATAATCAACACTCACAAAACATCAACGCGGCCATGGCGACATCAATGGTAGCTTGGCGATGTGAGTTTCTACATTATATAAAAAGTGAGGTTTTGACGTCGTCAAGAAAAGAAATTTGTTATAGGGAGGTAGTTTACTCTTGCTTTTACACTTTTACCTCTTGATGATATGGTATCGATGTAAAGCTACTACTACCAGGGCCGTATTTAACTTTTTGGCCCAGGGGGGGGGGCAGGAGCCTCTCAGGGGGGGGGGGGCAGAAGACCTCTTTTTGCCGTTTTTTGCCCAAAATCCGCATGAAAATCACGTTTTTTGGTTGGCTCAGGGGGGCAACTGCCCCCCTCGCCCCCCCCCTTTAAATACGGGCCTGACTACTACTACAACTACTGCCATGCCGAGGTGCTCCACTTGCACGAGTGGCCTCTCATTGGGCAACTCGTTAACATCTTCGTATGTTTCCTCACGAATTTGGACGTTTGACCTCATACATGTGAAACTGCACTGCACTGCTTGTATACCGGCCAATGAATGCATCAGCTCAAGATCTGCACATCGCTAATTTTTTCTGATATTCACCGTCTTTTTTGACACTCAGGTTCTTCCTGAATTGGACGGCAATAAGCTGATTGTGACCATTACGTACAAAGAACAAGATATGAAACAGTTCGTTACCAGGGAGGTGATCGGCGACGAACTCGTTATGGTAAATCATAGAAATACACTCGTAAATGGTAGAATGGTGTTAGGCATCTGTGAGTTTTCGCAACGGCCTGGCGGGCCCACGACAACGTTCGGCGATGATTCACCTATATTCGAGTGGGGTTAAAATGGAAAACGGGCCGTTGCGAAAACTCGCTGTCTACGCTGGTGAAAAGTGGGTATACATGTACATGCTTGGGATACAGATCAACTTGGTAGGACACGATAGAGTTGTCATGTTCCTTCTGGGTAGAGATGCTGCCTTTTACCTCTTGATGATATGGTATCGAAGTAAAAGTTGACTATCAACAGGCCTAGATGAGCATTTCATGAATGGACTGTCTACACTGAGATAACTGGTTCATAACCATATCAATTTCATGCCAGTTGGTGGAAAAAACGTAATCGGCCCGCAGTTTGTTGTAAGCAGCATCCGCTTTCCATTATTGTTCTTTGATTTTTTTTACAGAACATGGAACTATTTCAAGAAGGCAAATCAGTGGCGAAGTGCGTGAGGAAGTTTCAAAGAGAGTAACAGGTCAGAGTACGTCACACAAAGCCAAAGAAGAGAATCCACGTTACCGTAGCCTAGGCCGATAAAGCAATCATGATACGAATTTCGCAAAAGTTGGTTTAAAGAAAACTGTACTTCGAACAATATGTACCCATGGCAATCACCGGGCCCTTTCCTGGTCACACCGGCTGGCTTGATGCAGAGTACGACGTATTTGCGCGTGACTTAAGTTCTGTGTACACTAGCAACATTTCTCCAACATTCAGTGTACAGTTCTATGGCAAACCTCTACAAATACATGTAGTTTGTCACCATTGTTGGCCAATTTGGCTTTCTATAGCATTGAATGTATGTACCCTATCCCAAACTAAACTCTTCACATCCCGCCTCGTCTCCATTCTCCCGACCTACTGAGTAGTGGAGCCATCATTAAATGCGGAACGGAACGAATAAGTTGGGAACGAGATTGATCGCAAACAGTGCTGACAAATGTGTCTGAGGCCCTAACTACATCAAATTATAGGCCTACTTAATGAGAACTACATATTCTGTTTGAGTAGAATACATGACTAAACTGCATATTATTGGGAATTAACCTTGGATTATGATGAAAGTCTACAATATTTGGTACGGACCGATACATTCACTGACCACACCAACACTGAGTCACGAATATATACATTGTCTTTTAAAGACGCTCAACTTAGCACACCTCTTTGCTCTAAACCCTACACCAGTCTATAAAATTAGACATTCTCGTGCTGCCTCTACAGTGCAGCTAGTCTATAGGTTTACACAGGCAACTCTTCAGGGATAAGGTATTCCTCCAAGGTAATATCAAGTCATGTCACCCATGGGAAGAACATTCCTAACGAATGAACTTTACAGCCCTGTGTTCTGGTTTTTGTTGAGGTCTTTCTCCTTTGCAGTGGATGGATCCGCCTGAAAAAGGAAATAAAAAGAAATTTATTGACAGGGAGAAAATAGGCCTTCAAATTTGATTGTACCATGAAAATTGGTAGATGGTTTGCGGGAAGAGGGGTACAATCATAGTTAAACCAAAAAAAGTAGGAATTTGCAGAGAATTATCGATCTTGCGGCCATGCTTACAGAATCTTCCACGTCTGCTTCATCTTGATCATCTGGAAATGCAGAAGAAAATAAATAAAATCATATTGATAAGTTTACCACATCAAATAAATCACCGATATACTTTAAGATCAGAGAAAGAGGCAGCAGAGAAACGGTAACCTAAACGTACAAGCAGAGAAAGGATCTGGGATAAGGATGCAAAACCAATCTTAAATGCATTTACCCTGCTCATGAAATTCCCTCACGAGCTTCTTGAGTAGTAGAACTTGGGCGTATTGCTTAATGGGGAGTTTACCGACGTCATCTGGTGTAAGTAAGGCAAACATCTTCGGGACATAGAATCCTTCTCTCACCAGAGTTTGGTATGTCATACCCGTCACTCCTTGACTCTGGAGCCAATCCCTCAGGTCCGTCATAGCATCATCTATAATGACGATGTTGAAGTAATCACAAGGTAATCATCATGAAGTAATCATAAACATGAAGTAATCACAAAGACAAATGCATGATATAAATTGCACGCACATTTCCGCACTTTTTCAAGTTAGAGATAGACCTACCTCCCAAGCGAGCATAGTTCCTGCCGCCAAAGAAAGATCTACCTGTCCTCATTTCAGTCATACCAATGCATTTAGCATCGGCGCCGGATTTTCCTGAAAAAAAGGACACTTTTTCGAAAAGAAATTCCCCGCAAAACACTGAGCTGTTTCGTTGAAAATATCAGTAATGGTATTCGAAATGATTTTTTCAGTACATGTAACACCAAATCCTGCCATCATTGATTTCGAACAATTCGGTCCTGGTCACAAACGTTTACTCACTTGAAAAACACGCCATGTTCCGTCTGGACATCAATAGGATTAAAACTATAATTATGATCGTAAGTAGAACCAGAAACAGCACTACACCGACCACACCAACAACCCAGGAACGATCCTCAAGACGTTCTGCACCTGTCGGGGCAAACAAAAGTCCAGATCAGATAAATCTCCTACCATCCTACCGTAGAGGTTCAGACCAGGGTCCTTATTCACCAAGCTCCATAGCGACTTACGGATCCCTAACTCCCCTGCAGTGACTAAGCTGATATTCATGACCCCCCCCCCCCAATTAGGGGACCCGTCGACTTATTCCGTAACTTAGCGGGAACTCGAGATGTTTTTAAAGATTAAATTAAGCAGGTTGTAAATCACCATAACGGCTGATATTGTAAAGAAACTACCATTTTCAGGAGGAGAAAATGCCAATGTTCTCATAAAATGGTGTCTTCAAGGGCTCTGGGTACACTGAATGATCCTTTCTTGACGAAAAAGGAGAGGCAAAATTCATAACGACGCAACTGACAACAATAGGTCGACTGTAAAGACATTGCAGGATATCGGTGCGCATTTCATTTTGTTTAGTGGTCAGGATGACATGCGTCGCAATCAGTCGTGTGGAAAACGCCAGATGTTACGCGCTAGTTAAAGATTAAAAGCAGATTGTAAATCACCATGACGGCTGATATGGTAAAGAATATACCATTTTCAGGGAGAGGAAATAGCAAAGTTTTCAGAAAGTAGTGTCTTCAAGGGTTCTGGGTACACCGACTGGTCCTTTCTTGACGAAAAAGGAGAGGCAACATTCACGCTCTCCTTATCATTTCCGATATGCAGTGATGTAGGCTACGCGATAGGCCGACTGTAGAGACAATTTTGGTGTCGGTGTGCATTTTTTTGTTCATGGTCAGGATCACGATGGAAAAGGCCAGATGTTATGAGCTAATTAAGATTAAAAGCAGGTTGTAAATCACCATGACGGAAGATATGGCAAAGAAAATACCATTTTCAGGAAGAGCAAATACCAATTTTTACATAATTTGGTGTCTTCAAGGATTCTGGGTACACCGACTGATCCTTTCTTGACGAAAAAGGAGAAGCACTCTTGCCCTTATTGTTTCCGATATGCAGTGATGTACGCGAAAACAACACATCGACAGTAGAGACAATTTTGGGTATCAGTGTGCATTTTATTTGTTTTATCGTCAGGATGATGTGCGTCGCAATCAGTCCTGTGGAAAACGCTTGATGTTATGCGCTAGTTGAAGATTAAAAGCAGGTTGTAAATCATTATAACGGCTGATGTGGTAAAGAAACTACCATTTTCAGGAAAAGGAAATACCAATGTTTTCATAAAATGGTGTCTTCAAGGGTTCTGGGTACAACGACTGATCCTTTCTTGACAAAAAAGGAGAGGCAAATTCATAGCGACATACCGTACCCGACAACAAGAGGTCGACTGTAAAGACACTGTAGGGTATCGGTGCCCATTTTATTTTGTTTTATGGTCAGGATGATATGAGTCACAATCAGCCTCGTGGAAAAGGGCAATGTTATGAGCGAATTCAAGATATAAAACGACACACTCACCGAGGTAAGTTCCATTTCCATTCTGTGACTGAGCTTTTAAATTACCATCTGCAATGGAGCGAACCATTCTTTCAATGATTCAACAAACAATGTAACACTATGTTACAAAATGCAGAAGTGCGAAAAGGAAGAGACAAATTGGAATAATACATGCTCAAAAGACACTGGCAAGTGTGTGCATGCAGAATCTGACGGGACGGCACACTGATAATTCGATATTCCTCTTCAGAAATGGACAGATTTGACTCACCTACTGCTTTCCAGTTGAAGAGTAGACTACTGCTGTAGCCGCCCAGGCCGATTCGATTTTCACGGTATCTAATGAGGATCATGTCCGCTTTCGAATCAATTTTAACAGGGAATGATGACTGTCCACAATATTCACCTGGTAGATAAAAATCCAAGCACAGTTAAAAAATTCAGCGGCGATAAAAAAGCACCGAAAAACACAAAAAAATCAGCAGCGGAATGTGAGTTTGATGGGGAAAATGCCAGGATGACCACTCAAACCATGCAAACGAACGATACTAGACCTAAAAACATACCTAGCCGTGTCAAACCTTTTTCATAGAGTCTTAAGGATCGGTAAAAACAACTAGTCCCGGTGTTTGCGCCGACAAAGACTCTATCAACATGGAGTCTCACGCCCTGAAAAGATATACATTATCCTTTCAAGTGCATTAGCCCTAGTCGGTAGGTACTTCACTACCATTCCAAACGTCTTGCCCAAAGGACGCCGATACGACGTCGTATAGCGACCGCTCGCCAGAGGCCCGAGCTACGACACAAGCACCTAGATTCTCAAGGAGACACGGCGCTACGGCAAGCTCTCATGCGTGGTGGGGATCGGACCATGATCACTTGTACAGGAAACTGAGGATACGATCTCCTCAGCGTAACTGCACTATTAGACAGGTCGGAGGTACAGTTTCTGAAATCATAGGTATAATAGCATGATTCCGTTGGGCGAAATTTTACATGATTGCACTAAACAATCCTTCCATTACTGACTGGGTCATCATCAAATCAGTGTGTGACAAAGCAAAAATTCTAAACAATCGCTTACTTTTCCAGACGGAACCAGAATCAGCCATGAGCAGTTCAAGTTCATTGGAGACGTTGGAAAATTAGCCCTGAATTTATCATGTCCAGATAGTATGGTTAGACCTCCGCAGTTATAAGGGAGCTGATTGGCTGGAACAGTTGGCGGTGGTGGCGTTGGTGGAGGAGTCACGAAACCTGAATCGGAACAAACAGACGGAAGCTGAGTTGCTAGCGTTTTGGAAAGACCGGTAAAATATCATAATGAACAGCATCCTGAAGAAATGAGGTCCTCTTAGCATCGCCCCCAAGCTCGCACGATTTTCACAGAGTAATGGACATTTTCAGTGGATTAGCCACATTGATTGTGTCGTAATCATCAATTTCCTCTGAAAATCGTAAAACACGCGGCGTGAAACGCTCTTTTAATACAGGCGTTCGTGCTTTATTTTAATGAACTGATTACGAACATGAAACTACGGGAATAGATCGTGACTTACCAGGCGGACATGGTTTTTCCAGCATCCTTATGTCGTCAATAGCGATGTCACCTTCGAAATCTCTTCCTCTTATTCCTTCAAAGATAATCTGAAACCATGTGACCTTGTCTCAGTACTGAATAATGTAAATACCCCCATAATGATGTAGGCAGTACGGTTAGTGGATACCGTTGAAGTCGACAGTTCCAGACAAAGATATCGTCATGGCGAAGAGTTTGGCTTTCGACGAAATACTAGTACTCGTCATGTGTACTAAGTTCATTATGTCAAATTATGTCACAAAGTATTGCTGCTCTATTTTTTGAGTTTTTTGGGACTCGCTCAGCAAACCGTCGGCTGAAATTCGGCACTTGAATCATTTGCGTATATGATAATGGCGTCGAATTTTGATGAACCAATCAGAACGCGAATCGTGACATATGTCAGACTCGTTATCATATTCGTCAGACCTCATTAGGAATAAGCCCATCTGCCCTTACGGTACCTGGAATGATTCGGTTTCGTTGATTTCAGCCGCTCCGTGCTTCCATTTGTTCCCGCGAGGCCCAGTATGACTCCAAATGTTATATCGTCTGCCCCGGGCTGTTGTCACGTTAACATTCAGAGTGCCAATGTGACCGCCGTACATATGATAGTAAAAGTCAAGACACACAACCCGACCATTGTAAGTCATATTTGGGCTCAGGAGATGCGCTTTGCTACCTTTATGGCCGCTGCTTGTTTCGATGTACATGTAATAGCCACCTGGAAATACAACAGAAATGGACCCGACCATCGTTACAAATTTCACTACCCTAAGCTACATATAAAATCAGCACATTCCTAGTTAAAGGAGCACGGTATTGCCACTTTTTCTCGCCAGCCGGCGCCACCGCGCCACTCTCCAACCCGAGGGTCTAACTACGTGTCGGCGAATGACCCAATTTACGGCGTACATTTTGTAATGCATTTTTGTAGTTTGTCTTACTGCCGCTAGGTGGCTCCCTTTACGTCGGCAGTCAAATACGTAATGCATTTGAGATCCAATACCGTGCTCCTTTAAAGTCAGTCTTGACCCGTGTATGAGTTTTATCAACTATCAACAAAATGTACGTACTATGGGTATCGGTGGTGTGATCCTTTGACGGACCAGTGCTGGTTGAGGGGGTCGAGCCTTTATGCCTCGTCCAATCAAAGGTATCCTTGAACGATCTCGTTTCTTGGCGCCATCCACACATATTGACCTCAAATGTACAGTTGAATGCGTATGGAACTGAAAGAACATGTAATGGTAAGGACAGGAGAATACAACCATAATTCTTTGCTCGTTAGTTTTTGTCAACCGAACGTGCATTTCCTTGACCGCTAGCATTTCTTCCATACGAAACGTATGGCCCAGCCGAGGGCAGATAGAGCCGCCATTCCGTTCTGCTTATGCCGGTTTGAGTCTGAGTTGCGCTTTAAAGGATGACGAAAAGACCATTTAAGGGAAAGGGATTTAAGTTGTCCCTTATGTGAATCAAAAACCTTCACCAGAATGTCATCGATCGACTGGTAAACCGTTAACCTTATGATTAGATTAAACATACTTGGTGGACAAAAGCCGTTTGCCATGCTGACGTCATCAATCGCAATATCCCCTTCATAATCTCTTCCGCGGATTCCTTCAAATATAATCTGAGACAGAAAAAAAGGTAAGAAAAACCCTATATAATACGTTTTTATTTTGGTTTCAGTGGAGGAACCTCCTTCACACCGTCAGACGGTTCCTTGAATAGTGCTTGCATCTTAAGGCGGGGGGCTACCTATGCCGACTTTATTGACGCTCTTTGAAAACAAGCGTCCTAACATATTCATGACAAAAAGTAACTAATTGATGTCAACAAAATGTTTTAGCTACAACCTTTATGCTCCCGTTCTGTGAAAGAATTGTTCATTTTGACCAATTACGATGGAGTTAATTAAGTTATAACAAGTTGTCAAAATTTGAGTTCGCAAACAATTTTGCAGACTTGGGATGCGACACATCAGTTTCCCACATAGTCTGTAACATACAGGCCTGATGCCTGCAGGGCCTAACGATCCGTTTTTTACGAAAGTACTTTCCATTTAATTGGTATAAACTATTTAATGCCAAAAAAGGCTCGATTTACAGTTTTTGAAATATTTCATATTCCCGACCAACTATCCAAAAAAGGCGATCGTGTTGCCCTAGAATGCACATATGGCAATAACATCCAAAAGAAATTTTTCAAATATATGTGTCCAAAAAAGAGAAAACTTGTTTGGGAAATTTGAAAATTTCCATACCGCTGGCAAGTTACTTCTTTGTTATGTAGATTTGCACTATTCGCGCCCTTTGAGTAAACTCTGTTCGGCCACTTGTGACCAAAGCACCAGTGACAGAGCTGAACAATACCCGCAGTGGACACAAAAGATTTAGGGTCGGCACGTACACTGAAGATTGGTTTTCGAAAACAGTATACCAGGGTGAGCGGATTTAATCTGAATGTGAATGACTGGTCGCACAAAGGCCAGTTCCGTGGATTGCCACTAGGGAATGAGCTCAGCTATAGGGAGCCCCCCGCCTTAAAGGCAACGTCGAGAGTTACAAAATCTCAGGCGCGGACGCGAACAAAAACGACAGAGCAAGTTACATTAGCTGCTTATAATTTCCTGCTGGGCAACAGCAAACGTCGTTAGTCTCTGGACAAGAGACTTAAGAGACCTACTATCTTTTTGTTTGTTCTGGGTTATCGAACAACAGGAGACCTTCTGCAGGCCGGTTTCCGTGTACGGGAATGAACAGAGGCAAATGACTTGAATCAGATGAAATGTGTGATTACGCTGCCATTTTTTTCCATAAGTCCGTGTAAACGGGAAACGGGTCGCAGGTCTCTGTCGTGACCTTCAAGGGACATTGCGTGGAAACATTCTGACGTCTGTTTTTTATTTAATCCGATTTAATGATATGGCGATGGCTTGCTGATATTTAATCCGCTTCCACTACTGGATTTGAGGTTAGAAAGTTCGGCTGCAGATGGCGATAAAGTGGCGTGAACCGCATATTGTTCTGGTACTTTTGAGCATGCGCAATGTCGCAAGCGATCTTAAACCACCTGTAGCCGATCATAATCTGCAAATAGACCCGGACATACTATTGCCATTCCACTGGAGAAAACACCGGTGTTGATACGCATGTAATTTAGATTCGGAGTATACTCGGTTCTGCTATCCGAGCTTAATAGATCCGCACTTAATAGAACCGGACTTTTTAAACACGGACATTCTGTATGGAAGCAGAATAAGCCCGGACAAATACCGGCTTTTTTCTGTAATGGAAGCGCAGCTTGTATCACCTGATCTCACCTGATATGGCGATGGCTTGCTGATATTAACTGCTCCTAACTGCCATGCATTTCCCTGAGCCTTCTCCTTTCCCCAGACCTGTGTTGACACGTTTTGCTTGTCTTTGACATACACAATCAAAGAACCGATATGATTCCCGTGCATGTGGTAAAAAAAATTCAGGCAAGACGGAATGGTTGTGTTGATTGCTGGACTGGTGAGGCGGGCTTTTGCACCGATTGCAATTGACGAAGCTTCTATGTACATGTACGAACCAGCTAAAAGAAGACATACCGGTAGTCTAGACATGTGATAAATTACTACAGGTGATCGTTGCCCATGCTACAATCTATACCTCCGTTCGTCAGTCACTGCCAAACTTAATTCAGTCGTGCAGTCATTACCCACTTTTGTTTTCTACGACTGAGATGCTGGAGGATTTTTTTGGTACTAAAAACGAGGCCAACATATAGATCAACACGTAACTGGTCGGGTTATGAAACCATCACTTACATCCTGACGTATGGTCCCTGGATGGCCCAGTGGAAGAAGTGGGCGTGGATCCGCGGCGATTGGTCCAATCGAACTGGTCTTTGGGGTCCTGAAACCACCCACAGTCTCCAGCATCAAATGTACAGTTGAAAATCCTAACCACTGGAATAACAATAGGGCAGGGTCATCGTTCCATTAAATTGCGTTACTGTGCGTTATCAATAAGAACCGGTAACAGTAACATCGCGGATACTATGCACTATGTACAAACCTGCAGGACAGGGGCCGTCAACGATGGAGACGTCATCAATTGCTATGTCCGCCTCGTAGTCTGTTCCACGGATCGCTTGGAAGATAACCTAAGCAGAGACAAGCTTTATCACGAACAGAATCGCGTTTTCGAATTGCGACATACAAGTCAGACATGTTGGACTATCGCCTCTTACATGTATTTTGATATGGATATTTTTCTTTGAAAGATACCAAATTAGGCCCGCTGGCTTACAATGTCAAGCCAATGGGCCGAATTTATAAAACATAGCAAAAGCTTACAAGCCAAAGGCCCTTTTGCTTGTAAAGGAGAAGCTCAAGCCAAAGATTTTGCTCACAAACATATTCATAATAAATTGCTTAACCTAATGACATTTTCTGATAAATTAATTTCCATTTACATGTACATGTATTATCGAATTTTATGCAATTTTATACAGAATCCGCTAAATCCGCCAGATCTGCTGATCCCGCTGTTTCTACATGGCCGTTTTATGATCTATAGACGTCTACCGTATGCTGTTCTCACCTGAAGTGGGGATGATGATGCGGTGAGCTCAATGAAACCATTCTTCCACAGATTTCCTTGTGCTCCAGACTTGGCCCATACGAGCTTTCTAGTTGAGCTACCTGTAGTTTTGGTGAAAACTTTTAGTGACCCTATTTTTGATCCGTACATGTGATAGTAGAATAGCACACACGAAAGACCTTTCGNAATGGAGTCCTTTCATATTTGAAGTATGTTTTGTGTTTTTTCCTATGAATTTTGCCCAGAGTGCTTCTTTGGAAAGCTGAACGACGTAGCACCGAAAAGCCGAGGACGATCGATGAATGTGCAATGTGTTTACCTTGAACGCCGCCGTCGAATTTATCTCTATTCTCCCTTCTGTCCACGTGTCGTTGGTCGCATTGCTCCAGTACGGTGAATTCTGAGCCGTATTTAAGTACACTTTCAGCATGGACTGGGTCTGTCCACTCATCCGATAGTAAAAACGAATGCATTGAGTCGGCCCAACGGGGTTGACATCAGGACTTGTAAGGTAGATTCGATTAGAACTGCAGTCTTGCTCTCGACCAATGGCAAAACCATCTGACATGCCGGAAAAAGATTTCCAATCAATGGTCAAAATCACTTCATTCCCTGTTGGGGCATTTCAGAATCTGCGGTGTTTACATTCTCAGCAACTGTTTCGCTGTCTCAAGCCAGCAGTTGACGAGCCGAAACTTACATGTAATTCGCGGAATACTTCGGTTGATGCAGGTCGTTGGAAAACTTGAAATCGACATCGTGTGTTAGCAATTTTCACATCACTGCGGAAAGCAGAAATGTGAGTCTATCACGATCATGCCTAGCGGTATGGGGTAATTTTACTCACTGGAATTTGAACTGATGGGCACTCTCTTCCACTTCCCTTGTGGGGTTCCCAAAGTCCAGCCACAGTCGTTCACTCCAAAGGTACAGTTGAAAGAGATAGTTCCTGAATACGACGGAGACAACAGTTACATTTACCTGTACCGTTTACATACATGTATGATAGACCACGAACAAAGCGGAAGTTCATTTTTACCCAAAACCGCACACTGCAGATTCTTCTTTGTCTATGTAAGATTCATCGCTGAAGCTCGATGTCGTGCCTACCAAGTCAACGATCGACACCCCCCCCCCTCCGTCCCTGTTTTAAAAGGATTACTCACTGTTGGCGCACTGTCCGTTAGAAATCGTGACATCATCAATAGCTATGTCCCCAGCATAGCCACTTCCTGCGACCCCCAAGAAAATGACCTGCAATTGGATGATATCGAGGTGTGAAGGTGATACGACGTTGTTATGGTCAAATCATCGCGCCATTTTACTCTAAGCATACTATCAGCGTACTCTAGTATAATCATATTTTACTCGTCATCCTCGAAATGCACGGGAAATAGAGCTGTCTACACTAAGACTGTAATGGCATGCGCTCGTGCTGAGGTAGGCCTAAACCTGTGATGGGCGTCCCCGATCCCAAGGGATTCATTTACCCTAAAATACTCTGAGGCCTAGAATCATAACCATAGAGTTACCTGAAATTTGGTAAATCCACTTATATCGACAGAGCCGAGCTTCCACGCATTTCCTTGTTGACCATATTTTTCCCACATAGTTGCTGTCCAATTGCCGACACTCAAATGCGCCTTCAGACTGCCAATATTGCTACCATGCATGTGGTAGAAAAAATTCAGACACATGGGGCCACCGTCGGATTCGACCTTTGGACTGAAGATTTGTGCAGTGCGTCCTTTAGCAACGTTTGACACTTCGATGTACAGGTAAGAACCCTCTGAAACAAGCAAATAATAGAGGGAGAAGTTCTTTTACACGTCATTCATTTTTCGACAGATAGAACAGATGCTGGTGCTCGACGAAAGAAGCAAGGCTGGCGCATGCAATCCGAGTGAGACAAAAGCAAATCAAGTGGTGGTCATATCTGGCGAGGCTTCAACATCTTTTTTTTCAAAAACCGTGAAGAGTGAATGAAAGGGAGGGAAATGTACACATACTCCCTGATGTGTGGTCTTGAAGTGGACCCGTATCTGAAGACGGAGTCTTGCCGCGATTCACGTTCCAGTAGAATCTCATTGCCGGTTTATGTTCCCATCCACACGGACCTTCATCAAACGTGCAATTAAACGAAATTGAAGCTGAAAATACAAAGTTAAAATGCGATTTACGTGTAGTAAGTGAGCAAGTGCATCATCAGCCATCATATTTAGGCTTAGATGACACAGTTCTGCAGTGAAATACTGATTTCAGAAGGCTACATTGCAACATAGGCCTACCACGTGGGTTCCAAGGCCCCTTTTGCCAATACACAAGGTTCCGACTGGGAACCTATCGAATGTCAGGGGCATCTGGCTGGATGTGCAATTTCCACCATTGCCAACGAACTGACCAGAAACTCGTGGAGATACATGTAGTTAGGAACTGCTTCAGCCTAATAGCGTTGATGACTTACGTGGTCTGCAGATTCCGTCGAAAATGCTGACATGATCGATTGCAATGTCTCCTTCGTAGTCAATCCCTCGCTCTGCGGTAATTACCACCTGAAAATTGATTGTTTCGGGGTTTTCAAACTGATATCCTTTTAACATCTATCAGCTATTCTTTAAATTTTCATATCGAATTAGTCGCCGGTATTGAGCAGCACTGCATGACTCTCAGACTAGGTTGAGTTTTAATTCGTTTCTCAGGACAAATATGAAGATTACGAAGAGTTATCTTGGTATACATACCCTAACTGGGGTTGTTTTACGAGTGATATTAAGCTGCCCACGTAGCCATACATTTCCCTGGTTTCCATTCTTTGTCCACACAGCCGGGCCCAGCGTTTGAGATTTGGTGTCATTGAGCATAACTTTTAGACTTCCGATGTGTGCTCCGTACATGTGGTAGAAAAACTGCACACACTTGGTAGTATTAACAGTGACCTCTGGGCTGATCAAACGCGCTTTTTTCCCTCTAGCCAAACCGGTGGC
The DNA here is from genome assembly GCA_002633025.1 of Notospermus geniculatus. Taxonomy (NCBI): domain Eukaryota; kingdom Metazoa; phylum Nemertea; class Pilidiophora; order Heteronemertea; family Lineidae; genus Notospermus; species Notospermus geniculatus. The sequence continues at coordinate 911,422 of NMRB01000001.1, read as the reverse complement.
TTCTAGGTACAAATAATAGCCGAGTGCTGGGGAAAGAAAGGCAAACGACAAATTTACCACTTGTTTTTATCAGCTGCATGGGAAGTACATGTATATGTAAATGAAAATTCCTGGTTACTTGGTGGCCTTGAGAGCTAATGGATCGTATGACATCAGGAAGAAACAGGCTCTGATTAATCAGTTAACCTGTGATATCTATACTACAGTGATATAACCAACGATGCTTACATGAGTCACCGGTTGTATAATCTGCCGCTGGACCCGTGTTTGAGGTAGATGTGCCCCCGGATTGCCTCTTCCAATTGATGTCATCAGTGGTATCTTGTACCCATCCACAAAGGTATTTATCAAAAGTACAGTTGAATGAACGAACCACTGAAAAGAATTCAACCAGAGCGTGATACAAATTATTTCATGTTTTTTTACTTCGTCATTGTCAGCAGACCTAACAGGATCATTGAGCATGGACGAAAGAAAATTAGTCGTACATGTACATTAGCTAGTGTACATATATTTGGTGTACACTGCTCGTCAGAACCTGGTAAGACCGGTGTAACGTTTTTGAATGTTCCCCGTTCATGAGTGTTCCACTCCTATTGTCTGACGGAATAAGCTGCGGCATGACAACAAGAGACGCACAGAGAAATGTGTGTCGATCTAAAGTCTGGCAACATCTATCTTCGACCTAATGGAATGCGGAAGTCATGTAATGTGACAGAGCTTTGCGGTTTATAATCATGCCTGTCGATCACTTGTGGTCGTTCCCCGATTGTTCGCGTTGTCCACCGGTCATTCAATAGCCGCATGTGATTAAAGGTCCGTGGAAAATCCAACGGTCAATTTCCTAGCTTCCGCATTCCATTAGGTCAAAGATAGATGTTGCCAGACTTTATCTGCCAGCGTTTCCTGAACAATACGGGGAAACACTGACTTATGGAATACTGGCAGATGTTACACCGGGTCAAAATATGAGCGGCCGAGGTTACAAGTTCCTCAAGTGGTAATCATATCAAACATAGTCACCAGCGATGAACCCTTACCAGGTGGACATGGCCCGTCTCCAATAGTCACATCGTCAATGCCGATTTCCCCACTCCTCGGTCTAGTATTGTTGGGTCCGAAAGCTTCGAAAATAACCTGAAACAAGAATATTGCCATCATTCGGATAACAAAACTGCGGTATAGTAAAACGTCTTGGCATCACAGGTTTTTTCGCTTGCCCTCAACCTCTGGTACCATCCTCTCCTTAAATTCGTAGTTGCGACATTTAACAACGTAAGTGTGGATTGGATGGGTGTTAAGGTGTCCACAGGTCGACATTGCGTCCTGAAGCAACTCGCGGGAACTAGCTTTCCGGCGATGGAAGCAACTCGGAGTGATTGATCAGTAATTGCCGATTTTGTCGACCTGAGCGCGCTTGCGTCTCCGAGCAACTACAGCCGGATGCATCATGAGCGTGCTGTTCGAGGTTAAACTGCCAGTTGCTCTGAGTTCCTCTCAATCGCTGAAATGTCGACCTGCGCGTGGTGTTTTTTTTGATCTGCGACGGATCCTTCGAGTTGCTTCAAGACGCAATGTCGACCTGCAGGCACCTTTAAGAACAGTAAGCATACCTGGAATGGTCGAGATGATCTTTTGACGGCGATACCGACTGGTATCCACACGTCATAATTTATGCCATTTACAGTCCAAATCTGGTTTTGGCCCGTTGTATCTTTGACGAGAACGGTCAGCTTTTTATTGCTAGATGATCCAATCATCGTGTAGAAAAATCGAAGGCACTTCTCTCCACCAGGCGTAACCGTGGAACTGATTAGTGTAGGCTTGTTGGCAGAGTTAGAAGATGATGAAGTGAACGCAGTGTACATGTACTGCCCCCCTGTAACGAATGACATGCAATTATATTGACGAATTTAGTCTTCTTCTGGCCGGCATAGGCTTCTAGGAGTTCCAATGAGTTGGTCAAACATTCTCAGACAGCTAACGAATTGATAGAAGGGCTTTTCCTTCGAACGGCAAAGGTATATATAAACACAGCAAATCAAGATTAGAATGAAACAAGCGTCAGTTGACTCCTCAACCGCCGAACGTTCGACAAGATAGTGAGGTGACTGACTTGTGATTGGAATGGCAAACGCCTTGGTCTTATCTATCTCTACCGATGAGATAAAGGGGTTTTAATCATCACTCCCTCCCTTCCAGCCCTGGTGTTTTATTTCTTTGTAATTATTTTACTTGAATAAAACTCATTACAAACTCCCTTCCGAAACTGCACATAGTATCAACATCACTGACAGCAGAATCTTCTTGGTTTGGAATACATTGTGACGGGAATCAAAGTCCCCCAGGAATCCAAGTACGGTTTTCAATGAGGGATTAGCATACATGTATTGTCATAGAAACCATCACGTTCGAATATAACCTCACAGTTAGAGCAGACTATTGTAACTAGGACCTGCAATGCTAGGACTCCCGTTCCTTTCACACCTGTTCTATGATACTCACTTCCAATCCTACTGTGGTAATTTCCTCGTCCTCGCCATTGCCATACTTGTCTTGAGCCTGTATACTTATTCGACCAACCACAAACGTCCCAATCGAATGTACAATCAAATAACAGGGAAGCTACATACGGCAAAGGAAATAAAATGAATGCTAGTGGGCTAAGTAACGAAAAAGTGGTACCTGCCACTTCCGTGAAGTTTAAAGGGTCTCCTGAAGACACAGTTTCTGCACTTGTCAGAAATAACAGGAGGAAAAAGCAGAATGAACTGAAAAGGTTGCAAAAGAAACCGACACTTACGATAAACGGCGTTCCAGGTGATATTAAATCCTCTTGTTAGGCGAAGTGAGGGGCCAGGAGGAAAGGTGAAGGTCATGTAAACGGTATTACTGGACGAGTACATGCTGCTGTTGGCACTGCCACCACACACCTTACCTGGAAGAAAATGACTAAAGAATGGTTTTGCCAAGACGTTTAAATTTGTAAACTACATGTACAACGGCGTGGCTGGTAACAGCCGGAGTTACGGGGTTACAAAGCATGATTAGGGAGTTTTCACTAAGCCGCCGAAACGCCGACGCGAACGCCAAACCCATTGTTCGATGCCACGAAGAGAGCACCGAACAAAAGGATAGACGTTCGCGTTGGCGTTTCAGAGACTTTGCTAAAACTCTGTATCGTCACGTACAGCGATCTCTCTCCCTCTTCCCACAATGTCACATCGTCAATTCTGTTTTTGACCGACCACTCAGGCGGTCATGGGAGTTCAGTATTCTCAACAAATCAACCAAGGCGTGAGGACAAATTACCCACCGACAATATGCCTCTGGTCTTCGGAGTCATACACGACAAGTTCACCATAGGAACATCGTCCATAAGTCCTCGCCATCTGAGTGCTGTTCAGGAAGATACTCTAAAATTGAGAGGGCGGCTGGTGTAACTGTGGAGAAGCCTACCAAATCGGGAATTGTTTAGGGGTTAGAATCTCGGCAAAAACAATATACTGTCTCGGCGTTTTCTTCAGCCAGGCACCCTTTGCCATTACATTTCTCGACCCAAGGCCAAGGGGATGCACTCAGATATAAGCGATGTAAAAAAATGTCACAGTAGGAGATATGCTCAATCGCTCAATGGAGTAGCGGCTTAGGGATAAGACCAAAACACAGATTTGTAAGAAATTCGTTCCAAGATGAAGCAAGAAAATAATCGCTCACGTATTCCTCTGGGACTGTTATTTTCCACGAACACGTAGCACTTGGAACAAGCAATGACGTGTTGACCACCGAATACGAAACCATTCCATTCAAATCAGACAAGAATTTGTGACTACCACAGCCAGAGTCATCTTCCGTGGACGCTCTACGGTGTCGGCTGTCATCTTCACTTGCAAAGCACTGAAGAACAACAAGGGAAGGACATAAGGGGACTGATGGATAGGTCTCAACCCTGCAACTACACGACTATCGTTTTCTGTGTACCGGTACGTGCAATGGTTGGCGATATGACGGTTCGGCGACAAGTGATTCCTCTCACCACAAAATCAAACTTGATATTGGGGAATCATCGCTGGCCGGTACAATGGATCCCCGGGAATGGATCGCTATAGCACGCGCACACCTGGGCCCAGTTGCACAAAGAATCTGAAATGAAGTCATCTGATTTGCTGAAACCAGCGGCTTGATTTATAAAGCCCTCTTAGCGTACGCGCGATCTTAGACTGCCCGTATCTATCGTCAGCAAGTCGACGAACAATAGATACGGGCAGTGCTAAGATCATACGTACGCTATTAGAGGGCATTGTGAATCAGGCCCCTGGTCACATGATGACTTAAGTCAAACTTTAGACCTAAGATTCTTTGTGAAACTGGGCCCTGGCGTCAGCAGGCGATTTATCGCCCTCCGATCATCTCGCCTGGTGTGCCGCTCGCTGTACAGACTTCAGGTGCTGGTCTGGTAAAAATGACGGGCTATTCCTCAAATTAATCCACACCCACGCGCCAGCCCAGTTATCATCTATAGTATCAAAGTTTTGCAACTCCATTAGTGAGGCAAAACATACTTAGGCTGAACCAAAAAAAAACATAATTGAGAACGAGTCCATTAATGGCGATCGTTAATTAGGAAACAGTGCTTGAGAGGCAATTGTAGTTACCAATTATGATAATGATAATAATCTGACCCACTATATTGTGATGACTCGGGGAAAAATACTAACAAAATATCAAATGTCGAAAATAGTGCATATGCAAAATTGTTTTCTATTTTAAATATGACGAAATTTATTTACACCTATCTGGCGAGGTTATTAAAACAGTCAAAAGTAATTAATGTACCTACAGCTCAATCTAAAATACATGTATCTGTGAATATGATTTATACTGGGCCTACAATGTAAAGTAGGTATGTGGAACGACGGACGGGAAACAATCTAGGCCCCGTGTAGTACTCGGAAATCGTGCTCAGGAGCCTGCTGATCAAGGTTGAATGCAACCACTAATTTGCCGTATCAGATTTCGCTTTGCGTCCTGTCAATTGGGGCCTTGTAGGCCTAGGCCTACATGTACAATGGCATTGTACCACTTGGAAGTTATGAATGTACCGTATACGCCTACTTTTTCTAATTTGTTGCTTGCCAGTAAACTTCGGATGCGTTCTGCAAACAAAATTATACCATTGACACTCCACCTCAATTGCTAAAATAACAAGATTAATTTATTTATGTATTTATTTGCCTCCTATTTCGAGGCCATCATGATTGATGTCATCCTCGCGCCCAGAGTCTTCACAACCGCTCCCCTTCTCGCACTTGGTTCCGAGGTAGGGAGGGGTGCGACCGTAAATGACCTGAGGTTGGTTCTCAGGATGGGTTGATGCGTTCAACACAAGCAAAATACTACATTCATTCACTGACTGCTCGCGGATTTGCACGCGACAGTGACCATAGACATCTACTTTTGTTATCAGGTCTTCGTTGGAAACAAATATTTAGGCCTACTAGGTAAAGGACTAAAGTGAACGAACGAAAACGTAAGGATAGGTTCACCATTGTAACCGGTGATATGATTGGTCAGGAGTAAACGTATTGATATGTGGCACCACTGGTCAGGTCCCGTTTGCTTACGTCCTTTCTCGGATTGGTTCATTAGTAATTAGCAATATGTGTAACACGCCCATTGACAGCTTTGTATGAGGTCACTTATCTCCATGAGGCGAGCCGGTAGCTGAGGCCAGGCACCAACCCGCAGAACAATTCTAATTAGCCCTTCTCAGTGCAGTGCCCACAATGACGATTGTAATGTAGACTCTTGCACAAAATAGTGGATGTGTACGTTGCCAGAGTCCCTAGCTTGTGAATCGGCAGAGGAGATGGAGTTGCTGTCAGAGGAGTAGGGACATTGATAATCTCGGCGCCTGTCGCCAGTGAAGTTCCGGTGTGATAGAATCTAATGCCGGCGTCGTCCTGATGTCCCCATGCATTGCTTGTCACAGGGTTAAGGGTCTTGGTCTCTCTAGAGACATCACATATCATGGGAAAGATCTACACCGGGAATGATCCCCAGTCCAACCTATTTCCCTTGCAGTGCAGATGGCGACTATCTTTCTTCGGTTTCCTCCCAGGGGTTTAGTTAGAGGGAGTTTGGAAGTTACGGAAGTCAAAATACTTCGGAATTTTAGGCTCCGGGAAGTCAAGTACATGTACTTCCGGGAAGTCAAGTACATGTACTTCCAAACAATTTTAAACTTCTTGTGAAATACATTTAGACTTCCAAGAAAAGCCCCAATACTTCCTGGTTTTGGGGTTAAGGAAGTCATGAATTCC
>NMRB01000001.1:882457-904903 GCA_002633025.1 Notospermus geniculatus | reverse complement strand
TTCAATCAAATCACAGACTCGATTGGTACCACGATCCTCCGCTAGGAAAGGTACCAATCTAATCACGGTGGGGTGTTGAATAACTTTCCGTGTTAACTCATCCCACGTTGTGGCGACGAAACTCACTCTCCCGCCAGTGGGTCAGGCTTATACTGCTGTTACAATGCATGCGAGTACTTTTCTTTGAAGAATACGTCTTGTAATTGGCCCCCGCCTTCTATTCATAAACCGAACGTAACATGAACGTATGCCTTGATCACGTGTTAGAAACTCGCCAATCGTTGATGCCGTTCCATGCGTCATGGACGAAAATTTTACGTTTTCGTTTCGGACTTTAGACCTTTACCTAATGAGGCCTATTGACAAGAAAAAGTTACAGTAATTGCTGACCTCTCTCGATGTCCATCCTCAGATTTCCTGGAACAAAACTATTTCATGGTAACACGACTGAACTTTGGACCTTCGTAACAATCAGCATAACAGCAAGTGCTTTTAAGATTGGTCGATGATTCGAAAGATTTTCAACATAGGCAATTAATAGTGTCCGCTTAATTGGCTGCTGTCCGTGGTTGATATTTCTACCAACGAAAATGTACTGATTATTTAAGGAGTTACAGCATTTTCTGTGTCTTTTGGCATGGCGTCCCCTAAGCGTCAAATTAACAAGGAAGTGGTTATTTGGCAAGCAAAATGCCTGCCGACAGAAACTGGTCTTGGATGGCAAGCAAACAATAGACCACCGGTCATCATGAGCCAATGAAACCCTCATAGCTGCCAGCTGTCTCGGTAGCTCATTCGGCTAGCGTTTGCATTAAAAAGCAGGTCCCGGTTGGGCGATTTTTTCACCGTTTTTTCCTGTCTCGTGTTCTTTTTGCCTTTTCTTTTTACTGCAAATACTCTAAATTTACCTAACAAAAATACCGAACGGTTCAGGAAAAAAATTAGCGGACGGCACATAGCCTAGTAAAATTGTCTAACAAGGACTACAGCATTTTCAGGATGTTTGTCATTTAAGAACGAATACAAACTGGTTAAATTAAAAGTATGTTGCTTTTCCATCGTGCTGTACATAGCACATGACAAGCACACGGTATCCTAATCAATATGCATTGCTTGCCAAACAACATTTATGGCAAGCCTGCTTGCCAAATAAGGACGAAAAAGTGAACTGCTTGGCAAGCATGCTTGCCAAATAAACCCGGCCAAAACTTGGCCTGTGAGATCACATGACCTAGGAGAATATACACGTATAATACCAAATTCCAAGTCAATACCTCCAATGGTTTCAAAAACTTACCACCTTGACCTTCAGAGCGAACTTTGATGTCCATGACCTTGAACTACAGGTCAAATAAACCCCTCATGATTGGCTGATGTGATGTATACTAATTGCTAAAAAATATCTTACCATGAAAATTTCGTGAAAACCAGACCGCTATAAACAGGAGTTATAGCACTTTTTTGTGTTTTCAGCTAACGCCCCTATTAACCAGCATCATTCTTTGGCCCACTGTGTAGGCCTACTGAATATCCATTTAGATTCCATGAGGATTTGAAGCCGCTAACACGCTTATGAACTAAAAGTTATGCACAGAGACGCACAGCAATTAATCCGCCTATTAATTGTCCTTTTCTGTTTAAAACGAGCAAAAATAGATATGTTTGGTACGAGATATGTAGTCTATGTGTATTACTTTTTCACTGCCACCGTATTGATTGTACTCTTCATAAAATGGAGGAAATAAATAATCAATCAATAATCAATCAATCAATCAATCACCGTCACCTTTCGGTCAAGGGGACTAAAATGTCTGTAGCAGGCATTTGATCTGTACTTCACAACAACTTCAACCAGTCTTCACCCTTGACTGAAATAAACGTCAGACTGAGCCGGAGAACGGAACTGGCGGCAAGTCATCGCTATACGCCCACCAAATGTAAACTTCGAGTAAACACACCTTCATTCACCACAAGTCATGTATATGGTTTATACAAACTAAAAGCAGCAAAGTCATTTCGGCCATCGATGCATGCAGGCAAGGAACTAAATTGTAGGTCAAATTGTAAGTCATGAAATGGTCATAGCAGCATTTCTTCCTCAAATATCGACTACGTAAGTAATCGTCATAAAGCGAATATCAACCATGCAGAAGACAGTAGGATTGTTTACCTGTTTGGAGAAGTAAAGAAAAAGAAAAATCATGAAACACCAAGAGGTAAATACACCCATCTTGGTCGCCTGTCTCCTGCTCCATAGGCCTATGTCCTGTTGCAGGATATAATACACAGCGGAACTGGGCCTGCGCGTCTCGACTGGGCCTATGATTTCGCTGCTCAAAGTTCAACTACAGCTGAGGATAACCCAATAACATCGCACGTTACGACCTCAGAACCGAGATCGCGGTAATTCGATTTCAAAAATGCTTGGTGTCGCTTCCAGCGTCGATGCGTTAGTTGTATTATTTGACCACAAGGCAATAATTGCTTGTACGCTTGACATACTTTAAAATGCCTTTTCCACGACCCGTATTTATCCTAATTTAAACCACGAGTAGGCTACCAGTTATCAACATTGTAACAAGCTACTGTGTCCTACAATGGGAAATTTTCGCGATATACCTCGCGCCGACAACCACAACGATGGGCGGGGATGCAATGGTATAGTAAATTAGAAAGTCAGCCCCACCTGCTTTTCTTCTTCCGTAATTTTTTCCGCCTTCTAGGCCTACTGTTCGACGATAAAATCGTCCACTGAAGCCAACAGGTGAGTGCCATTGCTTAAAAAATTAGTTGTCGTGCTATTTTCCCTCTGAATCTTGCCACGCAAGTGCTGCCATACTGTGACATGCGACCGTGGTAGCTGATGAAGATAAAGCAACGCTTTTACAGGTGAGGAAACGAAAATAAATGGAATAATACTTAATCACGTAGAAGTCTGCTTCTATATGTAACCGATAGACTGCGTGATGGCAGAATCAAACCATAAAAGGTTGAACTCGGATTTCCACCCAAATTCCTGTTTTCTGCCTACATGTAATGGTATGCTTTGATTCCTATGTGATAGCTGTCTGTTGTTGGAATGTTCTCTATCACATCAAAGGCTGTACTGGGTCTCAGTGATTTTTCCACAATGAAGGAAGTAGTAATGCATCTTAACCTAGCTGTATCCTGGAACTTACCTGTGTGTTCTCTTCCAGGCCGGGATCCGGGGGGGGGGCGTGGGGGCGTACACCCTCTGTATTTTTGGCAGAGCAATGATTTATTAGCAAGAAAAAATTTAATCAGATAAAAAAATCGAGTATTTTGCTGTCAGATGCCAGAAAACTGCATCTAAAGCACTAAAAATTGTCAAATTTTTCTGGGAGAGAGCCCCCAGACCCCCCGTTTGGGCTTCGCACTTTCGTTGATCACCGCCTCCGTTGAGCTACGCCCCCTTTCTATCAATCCTGGATCAGGTGTGAAGGGAAAGAATGTCCCCAGGAAAAACTGTCCAGGAACAAAAGATCCTATTGTTACATTCTAATCTCTGGGGATTGGTTTTCAATAGTCATGCGGCTTATTCCGTCGTTCAACGACAGAAGTGGACACTTTTTACAGGGGGGCACTCTGTACCGTTACACCGGCACTGTCTTCGGAGAGGCCTTGAACTTTTGTTTTCAAAAATATGATTTCATTGAAAGAGACGCTCTTCAATCCCACCTCATGACCTTACTCTTCGAACGTCTTGATTGAAAAGACCCATGAGGCGTCAGCAACCTTTGACCTTATCGCATCAGCATCCCTCTTAGATCGAGACGAGTCGGGTGTAGAACGAGACCAGATGATGATCGCTCCACCGATCAACATTTGTTGATCATAAAGTCAGTTGCCATGGTTGCATGAGGAAGCTCTGAATCGGTGTTGTGTGCGCATGTCAACAGCTTGACAGAAGACGCTGCTCTGTCATAGGCCTAGGAGAATGGAGAGGCGATCTTAATAGGATATACCATATGGAATGAAGAAGGCAGTTGCCCCTGGCGGTTCAAAGAAGTGTCAAAGGCCTCGACACACCCAAGGCTCCCTCAGGTAGGTTTAGCCAGAATTCTGTTCTTTTTAGGCTGCTGTGTCAACAAGCAGGGCTGGTATTGAGAAAGCCGCGTTCCCTCAGAAGAATGCATAAGGCCAGTGAGCATCCGTCGAGGAGCCTGATAGCCTAGTGGTTATCACGTCCGCTTAGCAAGCGGCAGGTCCCGGGTTCGAATCCAGCCCGGGCCATGGGATTTCATTCCCGGCTCTTCACGTCCGTCGCATGGGACAGTAAGCCGTGGTGCCTTGTACCTTGTGTCTTTGCAAGGGCAAGTAAAAGACCCCATCCAAGTATGGAAAATGGAACCTTGCCCTGTATGACTGCAGGAGCAGCTGCAGGGTCTAGGTTTCGTTTTTTCCTCCCCTTTCCNTCTTGTTTATTATCAAGTGAGGAACATGAGTAGCTTGTGATGGCCTCTTCCGTACTTACCAGGGCCAATAATGCTATAGCGTCGGCCCTGACGGAAAAATCAAAAATACAAATAAATCCGTCGAATATTTTGGCGATTTAATGTGCATACGTCTTGGAGAAAGAAGGCTTTTCAACAAGACACCTAAATTATTCTTATCAACCCGGAAGGGTTTAAAGAGTCAGAAATCTGGATATTTTTATTTTGGTGGCGTTCTGAGCGTTTTTCGGGACATACTGTAGCAACCGGCACCGACGCCAGGCACTTTGCAACTGACATTACATGTCCGTATAAATTCGCAAAGGATCTTAATACAACGTAACTAGATCGTCACTTAAAACGAATAAACTGGTAAGCGGTCACGTCATCGCCATAGAGATTGTCATTCTGTGTCATATTTGGTTGCTACCCCATCTTCAGTAGATTTGTCTGATGTTGTATGTATCGTTACAATCCATTTTTCCCTGGCAACGGGTCTCTTCGCATCCGCCTTTCGACATGTTCGAGTGTTTCAGATTTTATTGTTTTTCTCGGCATTCACATCACACTTTGATGGCCAAAACACTTTTTCTGTCGCGCCTCCGTAAATAGGCTACACAGTCGAAGCAAAGGTTGAGTGTGTCTTATGGACCCTAAAGATATCCCTCTGAAAATCATGAGCCCGATTTGTCTTCCTGTGCCCCGCAAGTATCCGTTAATCACATATCAAGGCGCAGCGAAGTTGAAATTCATTTCAGCTCATAGAATGCAATCACGAGTTGGGAACAAACCCGCGGCGTTGATCAAAGGATGAACCTGGGCAATTTGAATACCATCAGCTCGACTGCTTGCGAGTAAATATATTCATGGTCAGGAGGATACGATATGAAATTTTAATTTCGGGAATGATATAATTATAGATACGCTGAGCGAGAAAGGAGCTGTGACTCGATAAGTTCTTTCTCGACAATCTGTTTACATGTATCCTTTTGCCAATGCATCCAGTTTCCATCCTTTCACAGAGTTCGGCTCGTTGCCGATCAACATTTCGAAACGAAATTGAAAAGTCATGCCCATTTTTTCTTAGATAATTGTCTGCAGTATGTATGTACATATACATCACCACTGCCTCTGGTCATTATTTATGAATACATGTAAGTATACCGAACGGTACAGTTCGTTAGCGAGCAGCACACATAGCGGAACAAATCGAACCCGACTAGGCATGAAATTGGTGGACGATTCCTCGGGATCTACTTGGAAGTATCGAATTGGGAGTCGGTCTGATATGACTCGATTATTATAACCCCAGTTGATAACCAAATTCATCATCTTCTATCTTCAGCTGAATGATTAGATTCTACCCATGGCTTTGCCGAAGCCACCTTCAATAGATTCGATCGTCCCTGCGGTCGAGTAGACAGTCATTAGCAACACAAAACTCGCTTGGGTCTCATCCGGTCTCGTTTACTGGAGTAATCCGAAGCAGAGGTTTACATTTCCTAATCTCAGCATGTGCGAAACCTTAATTTCTTGTCGTGGAATTGAATAAATTTCCTTGTGTTGGTTTCAATTTGCATCCAGTTGATGACCCAGACATTTCAAACTTTACCATATGTCTGGTGAACGGTGTCTCGGAATAATTGCATCGATATTACAGGTTGCGTTGTAGCAAAATGTCCTTAGTTTTGCCTAAGATCGAACTTCCCGTACAGTAGTGCATGGTGCTATCAAATCCTCTAGGACGGCATGATTGATACACTTTGTCACCTCAAAATTACCATGGAGAATGGACACAATATATTTGCAATGCCGTCGAATCAGCAAGAGGATGCATTGCAGCAAGACTTCATCTTGACAATTCGACGTTCTGAGTAGCCCTCTTGATGCAGGGACACCATTTGTACCCTTTGTACCCGACTCAGATTCACTTTTTCCCCATCAAGCTCTACAGATAAATATTGCCTTACAAAACATGCCATTTCAAACCCCCTACACTCAAATGGTCTCATAGCACTACTCTGATGTTATGGATCACAGCCCAAAATGTGTTATGTAATCATTCAATGATACAATGGAATGCAGGCACATACCGTACATAAAAACCAACAAAACTGACAAGTGGTCTTAAACTTTTGCAAACGACTCGTGTGGATGGTGTACCATGGGAGAACGCCCTCCAGACATCTCTGGAAGGTAGAGTTCTCTTACATACTCGTCACGATCACAGAACTCGAACGGCGACAAGAAACCAATTATCTAATTCTTAAAAATCAATCTTAGAGTGGGTATCACTAATTCCTTATAATCGGTCACCTAGCAACGGGATCCAGCCATGCGCCATCACGCGGGATGATGTGATCGGGAGATTTATGTACATTTGATGTGATTGCGGTGAACCAACGAACGGGTATCGTCATGTAGAAAAACATATCAGAGACACTGAAGGGTTTTTATTGCATTGATTTATGAAGGTAAGATTCTTATGGGTGCATATCTCAACAGCAATGCAGGTTTCCCTCGGCGTGAATGTACATGTACATCATGTACATGTAACATCCCTGAGAGAAAAGCAACAAAAACGCGTCCGTTCGCTTATCGTGTGATCCATCAGTAATTTGTTTCTTTTGATGCTTTTATCAGCCATCAAAGACCGAATGGAGATGTGCCGCAAGGCTTTAGAAGGAACGCGGAGAAGTTCAGAAGTTATGCGCGGCATGCCGGCGAGACGCTTGGGCGGTTTCACGAACTGCGAAGAGATCGTGAAAAAAGGAATCCATGACCTTGATCTATATTTTGCTGGAAGAGACCTATTTTAAAGACACCCCTCCCCACGGGTTTAAGATCTTCTTCATGTACAACCTTGGTCGGCGTGAGGGCCTTCTTGGTTTATCGCCGTACGTGTTGCGTTTCGTATTCGATTTTTTTCCAACAATGCAATATCTAGACATCGACGGAAAATGCCCGAGCACAATGAGATTGCTCAAAACTGCAAATAATTCAGATATCGAAACGAAATACCAAACTGCCTGTTAAAAACGAGATTTTCCTTTCCTTCATAGACGGTTCAGAGGGAAAGATGTGACCTAAGTGCGTGTTATTTATTTATGAATAGTAGGCCTATAGCCAATACATTGATAGGCCTAGGCTTCCCAATCATTCCAAATATTCTAATCGATCACAAAACTACTGCCTGTGGACCATCGAAAGCTTCCAAATATCACGGCTCAATCATGACCAATACACCAGTTCCTAAACGACACGGTGTTTGCTCTTACCCCGTCTAAATGCACCGCTGTGTATGGAGGTAGCCCTGGGGCCGGCCTCCCTTATAGCATGATGTGTCGTATCCAGGCAACCCTCGTTACCTATCCTATTGATCATCTGATGATGANTGATTGATACACTTTGTCACCTCAAAATTACCATGGAGAATGGACACAAAATTTGCAATGCCGTCGAATCAGCAAGAGGATGCATTGCAGCAAGACTTCATCTTGACAATTCGACGTTCTGAGTAGCCCTCTTGATGCAGGGACACCATTTGTACCCTTTGTACCCGACTCAGATTCACTTTTTCCCCATCAAGCTCTACTACACTCAAATGGTCTCATAGCACTACTCTGATGTTATGGATCACAGCCCAAAATGTGTTATGTAATCATTCAATGATACAATGGAATGCAGGCACATACATAAAAACCAACAAAACTGACAAGTGGTCTTAAACTTTTGCAAACGACTCGTGTAGATGGTGTACCATGGGAGAACGCCCTCCAGACATCTCTGGAAGGTAGAGTTCTCTTACATACTCGTCACGATCACAGAACTCGAACGGCGACAAGAAACCAATTATCTAATTCTTAAAAATCAATCTTAGAGTGGGTATCACTAATTCCTTATAATCGGTCACCTAGCAACGGGATCCAGCCATGCGCCATCACGCGGGATGATGTGATCGGGAGATTTATGTACATTTGATGTGATTGCGGTGAACCAAAGAACGGGTATCGTCATGTAGAAAAACATATCAGAGACACTGAAGGGTTTTTATTGCATTGATTTATGAAGGTAAGATTCTTATGGGTGCATATCTCAACAGCAATGCAGGTTTCCCTCGGCGTGAATGTACATCATGTACATGTAACATCCCTGAGAGAAAAGCAACAAAAACGCGTCCGTCCGCTTATCGTGTGATCCATCAGTAATTTGTTTCTTTTGATGCTTTTATCAGCCATCAAAGACCGAATGGAGATGTGCCGCAAGGCTTTAGAAGGAACGCGGAGAAGTTCAGAAGTTATGCGCAGCATGCCGGCGAGACGCTTGGGCGGTTTCACGAACTGCGAAGAGATCGTGAAAAAAGGAATCCATGACCTTGATCTATTTTGCTGGAAGAGACCTATTAATAAGACACTCCTCCCCACGGGTTTAAGATGTACAACCTTGGTCGGCGTGACAGGGCCTTCTTGGTTTATCGCCGTACGTGTTGCGTTTCGTATTCGATTTTTTTCCAACAAAATGCAATATCTAGACATCGACGGAAAATGCCCGAGCACAATGAGTGCGTGTTGCTTAGAACCTGCATGCATTGGCAAAAGGTTAAACAGATTGGTGAGAAAGAACTTATCGAAGCCATAATATCAAGAAGCCAATACATTGATAGGCCTATAGGCTTCCAAATCATATCGCAATTGAATCATTCCAAATATTCTAATCGATCACAAAACTACTGCCTGTGGACCATCGAAAGCTTCCAAATATCAAGGCTCAATCATGACCAATACACGGTACACCAGTTCCTAAACGACACGGTGTTTGCTCTTACCGCGTCTAAAATGCACCGCTGTGTACGGTGGAGGTAGCCCTGGGGCCGGCCTCCCTTATAGCATGATGTGTCGTATCCAGGCAACCCTCGTTACCTATCCTATTGATCATCTGATGATGATGTTCCCTGAACGGACAGGGTTTAACATTCCTGTAAGAGGCTTTCCTGAGCCTTACTTACGAACAGATCAGCCTTCACTAACGAAAGAGTCTGAAGCAGTGATATCAAAGATGGAATTTACACACTTTCTGCTTGGGCAGAAGTGATTCGAGGTCATATGGGGTTGGTGACTGAAAGCAACTTCACAAAATCTTCTGGAAGAAATCTTCTACGCCAGTCAGAATCACACCTCTTCAGAAAGTCTAAGGGCCGTATTCAGAGGTCACACTTTATCCTAAAGTACATTTTGGGCCGTATTCTAGAAGCTTCCTTAACTGTAAGGTCTACCTTTAGCTATTGTTTGCAGGGTAGAATACAAAAGCTTAAAGTGGACCTTAGAGTTAAGGAGGCTTCTAGAATACGGGCCTTTGTATAGCTTAAGTTAAACTTTCTCAATGCTTGAAGCATTGAGAAAAGTAAGACTTTAATGGAAGTGTGACCCGTGAATACGGCCCTAAGTCAATTTTTGTGAAAGAAGACGAACAAAAAAAAAGACCGTGCTTAAAAGCCATTTGCTCCTGTACTTCAGTGGAGTTTAAATTGAAAAGGAACAAGTTCTAGTGGATGTTGGAGCCGTCCATCGGCACCAGGTGGTTTATTCATCACAAAACGGAACCGTGATTTCCTGTTTCATATATAAAGCCGTAAGCTGTGTATACAACTATCTAAATTCGACACCACAAATCAAATTATCTTGTCCATTATCAGAAAAATTACACCCCGGAGCATTATTCAAAAGGCTATAGATTGTGCCAGCGGAGACTGAAACCCCACATCAGTGTTTTATTATACATTATGTTCCAGCCTCATTGTGACCGCAGTCAGAAAGTAAATATTCATTTCTACGGGTTCCATAGAGGAATTCAATACTTCCTAGTTAGTTTCTGAGGGATGGCGTGATATCTACAAATGCTTTCCAATACGCTCATCATATAATAACATCTATTGTGGACATGACCGAGACGAAAGACACGCACGGCGACAATAAAGCTTAGTGGCTTCGCATGCTCGCGTCGAACTGGGATGCCTTTTAAGTATTCATCTTCGTCAGATCAAATGCATGGTAGGGTTGTGCAGAATCGAGGCCAAGATGCTACCCTTATTCACTTTTGTAATAATGCAGTGGTGAAAATAATGTACAGTTACCTTATGTAATTTAAGCACAAGTCTACAAAGATTTTTTGTCGCCTACATCTCCCAACCATGGAAACGTCACTTACCTGTTAATTTGTGTAGACTTATCGAGTGATCGGCAAGGGCCTCTTTGCGGGAATGGCTCTGTCCGGGTGCACACCAACTTTACATTTTAGGTCGGTTCGCTGCCTAGGTATGCGCCACCAGTTGATACGTATGAAATCTCCTTACCTTTGTTATTTCTTTTGCGACAGAAGTGATTGACAAATTCAATAATCAGCTGACCTTTCTCTTTGGGAACAATCAAGAGTCCCTTGTCGCTTGTCAATCACTGTGGAAATTATTCAATAACTTGTGGTAATACATCACTCCAACAGACACCTAATAGCATGTGGATGTCAACCACTCCTTCTAATATTATCATAGTCCGGGAAGAATAACATACCTAGGCTTTAAGCCTAGGTCCTGAGGAAAAGGCTAAATACATGTAGAGAAGACTACGACAACAATAATATGGCTATCATCAGAACTTAAGCAAACCTGGAGCAGCTTGGGATAACCATGATTTTGAATAGCTAACTTGGAAGAAGCAATGATAGATAACCATATAGCCTACACTTGCTACATACGTATACCAAATGCAGCCAAGAACTAGCTCTCATCATACCGATAACAACCTGGAAAAGCCATGGTTAACCATCAACACCGAATAGCTACAATCATACGTACGGCAACCTGGAAACAGCTAGAGTTAGCGTGATCGTGACAGCTATCATCACACCAATAGCAACCTTGAAAGCTGTAGTTAACCACACTAACCACACCTACGGCAACATGGAAACAGCAATGGTTAACCATGATTCTGAATAGCTATCATCAAACCGACTGCAACCTGAAAACAGGTTTTGTTACCTATGGTACTAAATACATCCATCCTCATATCGATGCCAACTGGGAACGGCTACAGATGGGAGGTTGACCATCGTTGATTGCTGACATTTCAAAATCATGAAATCGATACCTACCGCGCTATATCGGCAAGGTTGGATGCGTCTCGCCACTCTGTGATTTCGGTAGATTCTGATCCATTAATTGACTGGTGAATCCACCTGATTGGCCGTGAGTGCTCGGCGGCTGCAGAAGGTGGATAACGATGAATTGTGTGCTGAGGATCATGCAGGTTAGTTAACGAATGAATCCACATTTTGCCCCTCACAGAGCATTCCTTCTTCAGCATGTTATGAAAGAAGCGAAAAACGGACATCAGCTGCGTTTCAAGTCACGTCTTTATAAATCTGACTCTTCTTTTGATATTATGGCTTCTGTCCAAAAATTCATTTATTAACTCTCTTGATTTTTTGTTCCATTATTATTATGAATGATTCATGTGGGTTATAGTAAGGTACCGGTATAGGAACTATCCCTAAGCAACTGCGATGAATCTATTTTTCCTAGCATGAGAGAGTCACCCTTTCTTCCCGAGGATGACGGCAAGAATCCTACTCGCAGCTGTGGCAGATGGAACCCGAGACGGACACTTATGCTGCTGAGCTTGACCATGTTGGCCTACCGAATCACCAACTCGTCAATTTCAATTTGAGCGATCACAGAACGTAACTTTTCATTTCTTGTCTACAACGTCTTGTCACTCAATCACATCAACCAGCGTTCAATATTATGATTGTAGGGATGAACAGAAGCAAATTTTTAATTCTCTTTGTAATGAAATCGATTGACGTCTGCACCACCTGTTACTTGTTTTGTAGTCCCATGCACGATTACATACATAAATAAGCACTCGCGTTTAATTGGTAATGCAGAAAAGGAGGAAATTATCTGAACAAGGTAGATGAAGGTGGTGGCCTTCGGAAAAATCACGATGGCCGAATATAGAAATAATCGAAAATAGATAAAGATAATGCATTGATGAGATTCATATTAAATTCTGACTGAGAGAAAAACGTGGACAATAGACCTTTATATCTAGAGTTATCTTTGGAAAATGGACTGGGGATGGCCATCAAGTGCTTACAGTAACAAACTTCATCCAAAATTATTTCTCTGCTCCTCGAATAATGAATAATTATCTTGACTTATATTGTAATCTTCCCGTAAACACTCACTCCCTAATGGATCCATTAAAATGTAGATTTGGAATTGGTTAAATGGTCCTTTAGGTTCGGAGTTCGTGATTGTTGATTCAGTCATGTCAAATAAACAGCACGAAGTCTCGAAATGTTCAGGAATGAACAATCTGGACTTTTTTGTGAAATGAAGAAAATATACTGGCGCCAAAACCACAGTGGATGATGAGGCAGGGCGGTCTGGATGTTACCACAAAAAAAACAATATTTCAGTTCATACTCACCATCAAGATTCATTCAATATTCCACAACGTTCTGTATACATGTATTCAGAAAATAGAGTGACGCGTGGCGATCAGCGAGCCAAATCAGAGCACAGTTTCTCGGAACCAAACAAATGGCAACAAGTTGCATTTTTGTTCTCGCTAGCTTATTTTGACCATTCGTTTTCCCTAAGTTTAATAAATTCTGTAGCAGCAGGACACAGTTGCATAATTCAATGCCCATAAGAAACAGCAGACAAGTTGAAACATTTAATTTATTTGGCCATTTGGGCGGAAGAGAAACCATGATATACGTAGGTTACCACGTTACCCGATGAAAAGACGAGAAGTTTGAGAAAGCGTCGACATTGACAATCATGATTTTTGATGTGGCAAGTGCAACAAAATGTCGGATGGTAAAGCAATGTATCAAAACGGGAACTCAAGGGCGGTCATTCACCGAACAAAGAACTGACATTCATTTGGCTCCCTGGGCATATCATGGCATTCTCTCTTCTCCACAAGCCCCATGCTGTTATCCGTCACCACAAATCCACAGTTAATGAGTGTTGACTTCACCAACAGTAGGGTAAAGGCTTTATTTACCTACTGGGTTGGAAATGTGATTTGTGGTAAGAATGATGTTATTGGCCAATGTCGAGATGTTTGGTTTGACTGGCGAACAAATCTCAGGCGGCTCGTTGCTGACACAGGAGGTTCTTGCCTTTGTTGTCATTTATTAAGAGAAGCAGGCTTCTAAACGTAATCTGACGTATAGCAGAATATGAAAGTGACTTTTTTAAGCGTACAGTGGGAAATATAGAGCCCTGAGTGAGTGAGTGTCAACGATTCTCAGCTTCTACAAGTAGCCTGCAATCAAAGTCGTCCCGTTTACATTAAAGCTCACACAAAGTTTCGTCAGTCGGTCAATAGATGCAGGAAGGTGGGAGAAAAAGTTTGAAAACATTGAATGCCTTGCATCTATAATCAGTTTCATTGGGAGCGTGGAGACGTTTTGCTATACTCTCACAAAGCTACCACTGAGCACAAAAAAATTCTCGTAGCTAATACCAGAGTAATCCCCGTACGCTTCTCCTTGAGGCTGTATTACGGGCAAGACTATGGACAAAAAAGGCTTCAGATAGCCTGGTCTTATGAAAGCAATTTATATCCTGAGCTCTTGCCCTGTGACATTTCGACATAATGCTATATTCATGAGTGACATTTTAAGATCATTCCCACAGATTGATGCAATTGTCACGCTTTCTGGTTGTGCTGCAACATAAATGAAAAAGGAATTGTATTGTTAAGTTGGGGTGCCGCACTCGGCCTTTGGCCTTGATCTTGTGAAAATGACCTGTGTTGACATATTGATTTCTTTTGTCGCTTGCGTACACAACTGACTGAAGAATTACGAACAACAATGCGCTACGGAAAGGATTCCCCATGGCAAAGAAGTATTATTGAAAAAGATTGTCAAAACCAATTTCCTTCTGAAAGTGTTTTGCTGGGGTTCGTGATATTGCACTGAGCAAGACAGACAAGCTTTCGTGACAAGGCCGAATAAAACGGTAAAACCTGAGATGGGAAATGATTACCAAAGACTGTGAGAGAGATTAGGCCTACTCAAAATCATGACAGAAAAATCACCAGATACATGTATAACTTGGCGCATTTGGCGAGTTGATCACTGCTGATTAGACGAAGACGAAAGTGGAAGTACGATGTATCATCGGTTTAGAAAGGAATGTATATACGAGTGTCAGCATGAGCTCGTATGAGGTCATAAATATTGTCATCGATCATCGTATGATAAAGATATTTTCAACAACGTGAGAAAAATGGCTTATGATGACAGAAATGCTTGACACAGAGACATGGACAACGAGTAAAACCTCATCCAAAAGCATGACAAGTTACATTCTGTTGTTTTATTTACTCTCTGAAACTATGCATGCTGCATATAAAAATTGTCGCTTCAACATCGTCACACAACCGTTGGTTCTTTCTTCAAAGAGTCTCGTCAGATACCGAACTGCACCATTTACAAATTAACGTCGGATCCTTAATCTGGCTAATGGAAACTTAGATTGGGAGCTTGAAATAAATGCTTCTGCAACCAAGGGAAAACAGTGGTCTGTTTTGTGACCAATTAAAAATGAATTGTCACTGGTGATCGAACACTTCTTAAGCGCGGAGCAGCGATGCGGGGCCCGTATGACAACTGACGAGGGTGCATGAAAAATACGTATAGGAAATTTTGCAACGCAGATCTGTAATACTTGGGATGCTCCAGAGCAACAAGCAGGCATGACCGATGTTGTCAAGTGACAAATGATCAGATTAGAATCGCGCAAAAATCATGAATGGCACGTTTCCTTGGTATAAAATTTCCCAGCGCAACTTGAAAATCAAATAAGCCTATGTAATACACGGATTTGAAGTATTATTTCGAATCACGTACTGGCGCCGATGCAACATTGATCCACGTCCACTTCACCTGGCGAACAGTTTCAGACTCAATAATCATTAGGCTATGATGCTGTCATTGAAGTTAACCTCAGTTGACCTGGGCACCGTTGGAGCGACTGTCCCGCCAGTCGTGCATTTGTGGTCACCGGAAAGGATCGATAACATCCCAAAGAGCCCACCACCGACACCCAGTTAGCGTATAAAACCGACTTCTGCCTCGCTGCTACTCCAGTATTAGCTTCGTAATGAAATATCGAGGATTACTCCCGCTTGACTATATTGGACGTGACAAACAGATGTAGTATGAGATTTTGACGCGGTAAGGTAAGCAGTGCCTTCGATA
Source organism: Notospermus geniculatus (assembly GCA_002633025.1). Taxonomy (NCBI): domain Eukaryota; kingdom Metazoa; phylum Nemertea; class Pilidiophora; order Heteronemertea; family Lineidae; genus Notospermus; species Notospermus geniculatus. The sequence continues at coordinate 889,169 of NMRB01000001.1, read as the reverse complement.
TCTTTACGTATTACCATGGTATTACAAACGACTTTATTTTCAATGATGAATCTTGTTTAGCGTGGATCAAACAAATCCTTTCGTACTGTCATGGGGACGTTAAATAGATTGTCGTTGTAGTCATCACGTCCTGTAGCGACTTATATTTTAGTGTAGACAAAGTCCTTGCCAAAGGCCATCATGTTCATAGACATACTTATACTAAGCTGTTTAGTGAATTGCACGTCAGATGCCAGATGTGACCGACCACAGGTTAGAAGTAACTCTTTCTTGACACTGCGCACTCACGCTGTGATGCTGTTAACATACATAAATTAGGTTGAATATTGATTCACTGTATGTCAGATACAGATATCATGGATATTGAAGAAGAATTGTAAATTTAAAAGAGGACTTCACAAATGGTTAGATGTGTGTCAAACAGACGCTTTTCTCCTTCAACCGCTCTCACAACCATTAACACTGGATTGTCGGTCACGTACTGTATTTGCCGCAGAATTTGAATTGAAACCGAGTGAATGCATTGCTTCTTCACTATAATATGAAAATATTCCATAAGTATGACATGCGGTTAAGTTGTTATCAAAATGTTCCAGTTTGCTGTAACGATTGCAAGGTCAAAACAGCACAAGAAAAAGATTATTAATGATTCATAATATTAGATCAATCACAAGCTGCCTGTGAACCTATAAGGTAAGGTCAATCACAAGCTGCCTGTGAACCTATAAGGTAAGGTCAATCACAAGCTGCCTGTGAACCTGAGGTACGAGAACGGTAGTCCAACTTTGTTCGCAAAAATTAGACAATTGCAAAGCCGCTGCCAGAGGTCAGACAGCATGCCACATTCCGCTGAACAGAGAAACACCCGACAATAAAACCTAAAAGACTTCAAATTCCTTTTCCAATGAGTGGTTTTCTGCCTCTTCATTGCATCGTTCGCCAATAAATACAGACTGTAGCATTATTCTTTTTTGCACATGGCTCTATCTCTCTTTCCCCATTATTGAGTTTAGCCTCTTTCCACTGCATCAATCGGCAAAACCCATCTCTTATATGGGTAGCAACTTTTCCTTCTTGAAATATCAGCAAAAAAGGTTGTTGGCGGATTCAGTGCATGCTGTTAGGATATAGTTGCAAGTGCATTCCGTAAGTACAAGAACACCAATGTATTCCAGGTTCATTGATCGCTTCCAGGTAACATTGGTGCTAAACTCTAAATGTGTCGTTTCGATTTCAAGGAGTCTGGGTCGCCGGTAATAGTCCTTTGATGGACTTGCCTCACAATCACTTCTGTTCATCGGCCCAATCCTACATGTAATTGATGCGTTTGAAAGCAGTTGATCTGCAATCGCAATGGCCTTCTGCTCTGAAGTGGTAATTCTTCTTTGCTTGAAAAGCTTGATTCCACTGGTCGTGGTTTCGTTTGCTCTCTGGTTCATGGGGTTGATTTGAGTTCCGAAACCTCGGCGCGGATCTTCATTCATGGATTACATGTAGGTCTGTAAGGAATGGTCAGAGAGATGACATCTTATAGCAGTTCTCCAAAAATTACCATTCAGTCGAACCTTCTCGTCCATCAGAACAGGTCTATTTAGGGTAAACGTGCAAAAATTCACGAAATGGATGTCTCTCTCGACCATTTTCTTACACTACATCCCCGAGAAAAGATCGTCAAGGACGATTTATTATTCATGCCCATCCTCATCATTCTGCGGCTGATAAAATACCGATGATACTTCTGGCAACAATCGCATTACCATGACAATCTTACATGATGATGTATAACCGGATGATAACGTCGGTTATAGCCAGAATTCCCGCAATAACTCACTTCATTGCTTACCAATAGAATACCTGCCGGAGTACCACTTGTTTACACCGGCATCTTTGACAGCCATTGGTCCGAACGTTTGGCGTGACGTCAAGGACGAAACGTGACCAATGGATCTGGGATGTTTTAGTGGTCATCTAAGAGTGTGCATCCCATCATGCAGCATAGATCTGTATTGCATTGGTGAGTAATACATAAAAACAAAACAAAGAGAGAGAAAGTAAGGAAATTACATAACAACTGATCAAGAGAAAGCTAAGCGTTTTCCACCCGGTCCGACGCATTTTCCTTTGAACATGTTAAAAGGAAATCGTGTTTCCGAGGAGGGTGGAAAGTGTAATTCAATTTCCCTGAAGTGGATATTGTAGGAGGAAACTTTGAACACTAGTTTATGTCAACTCATTCAGGATGAAACAACTTCAATTGCCACAGGATGATGTTAATTTGGTGGCCTCATTTCGGTTTTTTTAGCGGAACGTCGGACTGTCAGTCCAAGATGGCTCCAAATCTCCTCTCAAAGCTCTTCCGGCCAGAGGGATTCATCGACGTCTCGTATGTAAAACAATTATCTCGATAATGCGATAGTCATGTCACCCGATATTCTGTCAGGATGCAGCCGCTAATAATTCAACGTTTGTGATTGGTCGATATTCAAATGACCTGAACGACGATAAGAAAAATAATAAAGGTTGAACAGAGGAAAAGTGACAAAGGTGGCCAGATACTGACAATCCTGAATTTCTTTTCAGCGGAAAGGCCTTTGTTGCGGAAAGTGCCGCTGGCAGCTGAGATACTCGAATCTGGTCCAGACTGAGCCTCCGTTGATTAAAGTCATTACCTCAACACTTCCTTAGCTTCAGATCCTCTAGTCATCGGTAATAAGGCCAATATGTGTTACCGAGGTGCTTCTATTATCTCCAGACTCATTTCATAACCAGATCCGACAAGAAAGGCTTTAAGCATTGTTCTTTGGTGATAATGGTCTTGTCTTGCACAGGAACATTCGCGGCTAATTGATCACATTTTCAGTTGACCACGTTCTTGCTTCCAGAAAATTTGTGATAAAACATGGCCCCGGGGTTGGTGCGCTGACAATGAAGCACTGCGTATATAAATCCTGAAAGATGTCCTCCTCCATCAAGTGAAAAATACAACATGGTTTGCCAAATCCCGGTTTGAGGACCGGTCGGTGGTGCTGTCGGAGGATACCAAAGCCGGTGAATGATAAATTGCCCATGTTCCCACGATGTACATGTACTGTCGAGGAAACGGCCTCGTTACCGTCAAAAATCCGTTCTTTGGTGGTCTAAAGGTTTTCTCGTAATATCGGACAGACAGAGTAGAGTTGATTCGATCGTCCGATAAACCATTTTTCATCGGATTTCATAAGAAATGTGTTTGAGTTGTACGACTTTGGCGTTGTTGCAAGGAGTCGAAAGGAGTTCGTCATTCGCCAGCTTTGTGTTCTTCCTGCTTGAACTTTGTATTTCTCCGTGCATCCACCTACATGTATACCTCTCCAATGAATCATTGGGTGAAGTCTTGGCCAAGTTTTTTTGCATTAACGCCGTATTTTTCCTGCATCTGTGTCTATTTCAGCTGAAATCTATTCTCCATGAGTTCCACAAGGGCTTCAAGTGAGGTTATCTCATCCTTAGGCTAACTCATTAGACTCTATCTAATGCGATAATTCAGTCTATTTGGTTGCCTAATTGGTTATTCGCGTGTCTCCAGAGTAATCGAGCTCTTCCAGTCGTGTCCTCGTATCACCCGAGTCGCACAGCGATAACCTAATAAGACCAATCCATTCGAACATCATAGCATTGCCCTCAGCTGATCGGTGACCTTTCCACCTAAATCGTGATAAGTCGGTCCCGAAACATCTCACGTTGCTTTTGTCAAATGATTAGGTTAACCTATATAAAAGGAAGGGACCATCTTGAGAACGGAGAGCCGATGACCGATCCTACCATAGCTGTGCTCAAGGGAATGATTGGCGATGGAGTCGCACTTTAGAGACTGAGTTAGGTAAGAGTCACAGTGGAAGGTACCAGAGTGGAGCAGTGGAAACACTTTGGTAGACCAACAAAGGCTACTTTATAGTGTCTCATCCGGCAAAATTGAAGCTATTATATAGACGACTGAGCTGGTAGATGGAGATTTTCCCGGAGGAGGACCTGCCCTTTGTCCTTCAAGCAAAGGGCATATATGATGATGTGGGAACGATCCTTAATTTCGTTCTTCTGCAAGGGGAGAACCTGAACGAGGCCGAAACGCTATCACTTTTAGTGCACGAACAAGATGTCTTACAAGCACGAATGAAAGGAATACAACATCATTCCGTTCAGTCAGGTCATTCGATATAAACGCCCATTCACCATCTGTACAAACACGAGAACCGCACCCGCACATCAAATAATGGATAAATCATTGGAAACCATACTAAAGCTACAGCTGTTGTTGTTCTAGGCATAGGAGATGATCAGGAATGCCTGTCGTCATAGTGACAAAGGAACTGAAACCACGACTGTCACAGATGTCAAACCGGCAAGGTGTGGTGGTACAGCCATTACATTGTATTTCTTTTTTGTTGTTGTTGCAGATCTTAGCGATATTCTGGATCAGAGGTTACAGAGTCGGCAAATTTTTAGGTTTTCACATATTCTACCATACAGTTCACTTGAAGACGGTGTAGGTCAATTATCACTCTCGGCAAATGTCATTTAAAGTAAGCATACGTTAACTGCTTCGTTATTCCGAGACGTCGACAAAAAATAGGCATTGAGGACATGTCGTAAGTAAGGAATAACCTTCGCCCAATTAGAATACATACATCAATGCCCGATATATTAGACTAAAACTACTTAAATCCAACTGTGTTTTCTCGGCCGACATGATCGCTACTTATTCATCCGTCCTTTCGATGAACATTTCGGAACGCCAGCGGGTTTTTATCGATATTTTCAATTTCAACCCAAGGATGTGATTCCTTCTGTGGCAAGATCAATACGTATACCTCTAAAGATGGAGCAATCTTTATAGTCAGTGAATATTGATTAACCATTTCCTTCTTGATGGCCGCATTAAAGATTGCTGGACCATTGGGATCCAGTTCTTAGACAAAGGCATAGAATGGGATAGCTCTCTGCGAGCAGATTTCGTAAGGCTGACGTAAACGTGACTTATTTGCCTAAAAATATGAGCAGATGGTAAGAATTTTGGAAAGGTAATGACATGGGTGCAGACACGTTTTGTGTAATCCCATCTGATACCGTCACCTTCTCATAAAATCAAAATTTTCGGATTATGACTAGCCCCGGTAAATGCACCATGGTATCAGCGAGTGCGTCGAGTTCAGCAAATATTACAGCCTTTTTTCAAACAGTGACTAATGACTTGCTTCCTCTTCACATTAAGTCGATCAAATTCTCATTTCCGTCCTCATTCAGAAGCGAGTTATCAGAACGATCGAAACGCACTTCCTCGTCCGCTGCGTCAATGCGAAAGCTTTTAACTGAATCGGCTTCGATTCAGACGCGATCTGTCGGCTCATATAATTCGCCAGATGTATTCCATGATATTCTTGTTTGATTCGTGGGTGTAACAAGACAAAATTCTGGTAAGCAACCGAAAACGTAACATACGAAGCGATGTTGTCATGATATCGGGCAGAAGTATGGCAAAAATCACTATAGGTCTGTCTCAATCGATTGCATGGTGTCCGGTGTTTGTTCCCAGAGCGTTTTTATTGAGATGGTTGCTACCACACCGAGAATACGTGACTCCACATGTAATTGCCAGATGCATGTGTGCATGCACCTGCAATACCCGTCTCATTGTTGACGAACTTTAGATATACATGTATTACCCGAAACCTTGAGAATTACCATTATTCCATTTAGCGGCTTCACACATAACTGTTAAGTAAGACTAACGTGATGAAACAAACAGTTTCTAGTAATGTCTGAATAATTCATATGTTTTTAAGGGATCTCTTGACAATAAAGGTCTCACATTTACAACAATTAGATAATTGCTATGGTAACTTGTTATGCCAACGGGATTTTTGTACCAATGAAATATCTCGGGAATAAACTGTGTACCAAACATGGCCACATGATGCAGATTCTGGGCAGCTGAGAATTACGATTTCGTGATCCCCATATTCCCCTGCTACACTGATGTACTAAGTATATTATGCAGTACATGTACTCGGATTATAAGGTTCATTTCAGAATACTAGTATCTCATTGTTCCTGTATTCTTGTACTCGATCTGTCAGACTCCAGTGCTAGGGCAAGTAACAATGCATCAGGCTTGACCCTATAAGGAAAGTGGTCATATTTGGTTTATGCGGCAGTATGACCAATTTCATGTAAGGCCACGCTTATTTTATTTGTTGGATTACGGACCCTCCTACCCTAAAAAATCAGAAAGTGAAAAAAAAAATTGTTTCCCAACCTACCACTTTCGGCAGTCTTTTTTTTCCTCGCCAGCCCCAGAAAACACGAAAACAAATTTTTTTCCGCGCCGATCGTAAAATTCAGTTGAAAAATTCTGCAATTCCACATAGTTCCCCCACCCCATCACTCCCAGCATGCCTTGTGCAGGAACGTGAACAGCCAAGACGGCTGATGGGGAAGATTTTTACCTTTGAGTGACGGTGAAGCAGGCAGCGAATAACAAGGAAGACTTTTTTATTTTTATTTTTTTTCTCCCTACCGTACTTGCATTCTATGGTAAAAATCCGTAATCCAACAAATAAAATAAGCGTGGCCTAACAGAAAGTGTATTAAACGTTGAACATCCTTTACACTATAGTGTTCAATATATTGGACGTAGTGTTGAACTATAGTGTTGAACTATTAGTGTTCAATATAT
>NMRB01000001.1:865047-881637 GCA_002633025.1 Notospermus geniculatus | reverse complement strand
TCTATTATCCATGAGTTGCACAAGGGCTTCAAGTGAGGTTATCTCATCCTTAGGCTAACTCATTAGACTCTATCTAATGCGATAATTCAGTCTATTTGGTTGCCTAATTGGTTATTCGCGTGTCTCCAGAGTAATCGAGCTCTTCCAGTCGTGTCCTCGTATCACCCGAGTCGCACAGCGATAACCTAATAAGACCAATCCATTCGAACATCATAGCATTGCCCTCAGCTGATCGGTGACCTTTCCACCTAAATCGTGATAAGTCGGTCCCGAAACATCTCACGTTGCTTTTGTCAAATGATTAGGTTAACCTATATAAAAGGAAGGGGCCATCTTGAGAACGGAGAGCCGATGACCGATCCTACCATAGCTGTGCTCAAGGGAATGATTGGCGATGGAGTCGCACTTTAGAGACTGAGTTAGGTAAGAGTCACAGTGGAAGGTACCAGAGTGGAGTAGTGGAAACACTTTGGGAGACCAACAAAGGCTACTTTATAGTGTCTCATACGGCAAAGTTGTAAGCCTATTATAGACGACTGAGCTAGGAGATGAAGATTTTCCCGGAGGAGGAACTGCCCATTTTCCTTCAGGCAAAGGACATATGATGAGGTGGGGCGATCCTTAATTTCGTTCTTCTGCAAGGGGAGAACCTGAACGAGGCCGAAACGCTATCACTTTTAGTGCACGAACAAGATGTCTTACAAGCACGAATGAAAGGAATACAGCATCATTCCTTCCAGTCAGGTCATTCGATATAAACGCCCATTCACCATCTGTACAAACACGAGAACCGCACCCGCACATCAAATAATGGATAAATCATTGGAAACCATACTAATGCTACAGCTGTTGTTGTTCTAGGCATAGGAGATGATCAGGAATGCCTGTCGTCATAGTGACAAAGGAACTGAAACCACGACTGTCACAGATGTCAAACCGGCAAGGTGTGGTGGTACAGCCATTACATTGTATTTCTTTTTTTGTTGTTGTAGATCTTAGCGATATTCTGGATCAGAGGTACAGAGTCGGCAAATTTTTAGGTTTTCACATATTCTACCATACAGTTCACTTGAAGACGGTGTAGGTCAATTATCACTCTCGGCAAATGTCATTTAAAGTAAGCATACGTTAACTGCTTCGTTATTCCGAGACGTCGACAAAAAATAGGCATTGAGGACATGTTGTAAGTAAAGGAATAACCTTCGCCCAATTAGAATACATACATCAATGCCCGAAATATTAGACTAAAACTACTTTAATCCAACTGTGTTTTCTCGGCCGACATGATCGCTACTTATTCATCCGAGCGTCCTTTCGATGAACATTTCGGAACGCCAGCGGGTTTTTATCGATATTTTCAATTTCAACCCAAGGATGTGATTCCTTCTGTGGCAAGATCAATACGTATACCTCTAAAGATGGAACAATCTTTATAGTCAGTGAATATTGATTAACCATTTCCTTCGTTGATGGCCGCATTAAAGATTGCTGGACCATTGGGATCCAGTTCTTAGACAAAGGCATAGAATGGGATAGCTCTCTGCGAGCAGATTTCGTAAGGCTGACGTAAACGTGACTTATTTGCCTAAAAATATGAGCAGATGGTAAGAATTTTGGAAAGGTAATGACATGGGTGCAGACACGTTTTGTGTAATCCCATCTGATACCGTCACCTTCTCATAAAATCAAAATTTTCGGATTATGACTAGCCCCGGTAAATGCACCATGGTATCAGCGAGTGCGTCGAGTTCAGCAAATATTACAGCCTTTTTTCAAACAGTGACTAATGACTTGCTTCCTCTTCACATTAAGTCGATCAAATTCTCATTTCCGTCCTCATTCAGAAGCGAGTTATCAGAACGATCGAAACGCACTTCCTCGTCCGCTGCGTCAATGCGAAAGCTTTTAACTGAATCGGCTTCGATTCAGACGCGATCTGTCGGCTCATATAATTCGCCAGATGTATTCCATGATATTCTTGTTTGATTCGTGGGTGTAACAAGACAAAATTCTGGTAAGCAACCGAAAACGTAACATACGAAGCGATGTTGTCATGATATCGGGCAGAAGTATGGCAAAAATCACTATAGGTCTGTCTCAATCGATTGCATGGTGTCCGGTGTTTGTTCCCAGAGCGTTTTTATTGAGATGGTTGCTACCACACCGAGAATACGTGACTCCACATGTAATTGCCAGATGCATGTGTGCATGCACCTGCAATACCCGTCTCATTGTTGACGAACTTTAGATATACATGTATTACCCGAAACCTTGAGAATTACCATTATTCCATTTAGCGGCTTCACACATAACTGTTAAGTAAGACTAACGTGATGAAACAAACAGTTTCTAGTAATGTCTGAATAATTCATATGTTTTTAAGGGATCTCTTGACAATAAAGGTCTCACATTTACAACAATTAGATAATTGCTATGGTAACTTGTTATGCCAACGGGATTTTTGTACCAATGAAATATCTCGGGAATAAACTGTGTACCAAACATGGCCACATGATGCAGATTCTGGGCAGCTGAGAATTACGATTTCGTGATCCCCATATTCCCATGCTACACTGATGTATATGCAGTATGTACTCGGATTATAAGGTTCATTTCAGAATATCTCATTGTTCCTGTATTCTTGTACTCGATCTGTCAGACTCCAGTGCTAGGGCAAGTAACAATGCATATACATGTATTGCAACAGGCTTGACCCTATAAGGAAAGTGGTCATATTTGGTTTATGCGGCAGTATGACCAATTTCATGTTACAGAAAGTGTATTAAACGTTGAACATCCTTTACACTATAGTGTTCAATATATTGGACGTAGTGTTGAACTATAGTGTTGAACTATTAGTGTTCAATATATTGAACGGCTGCATTATTATAGTGGAAACCAATCTGCATAACATTCCCAAGGTTTCAACAATCTTCAGCTCTAACATTTCACAAGGAGACATCAAAGGCATATGCCCCTACCGAACTTACTCCATTTCCTTCCTATAACGTTTCAGTTCTTCATGATTATTTACAAAAAAAGATGGAAAAAACATTCGGCGCATTTTGTGTGATAGCAAGAGAAACACTTGTCATACATTCATAAAGCCTATCTATTGTGAGTTCTACCAGTCGACCTACATGGCCTATGACTAAGATTATCCATTAAAATTTGCAACCTACGAATACGTTCCCCTCCCTTCCTAAGTGACAGCACGTCATACAAGGGTTCTTCACCACAACGGCACACAAAAATGCCAGGAGCCATCGGTATGTTAAACAGTATTACAAGCTGTTTCCATGGCGACTACTATGCTCACGTTTCCTTGGTAAATTAGGCCTATAATATGGGTGTGTGCGGATGTGCAGGCGTGTCCTAGAATTCGCAGAAACAGGAAAACACTTTCAAGGTCGAGGAATGAGACGAGCAAAACAACGATGAAAATTCACGATTTGTTATTGGAATGATGGTTCCGTGTGTTACGTCTTCTGCATGCGGAGTATAACAGCAAGCATCGTCGTAATCACACGGTAATTATCGTTAATAGATATAACTGTATGGTAATTGATGGGTATCATGCCTTTATTTAAGGAAGTCGTGATGTCAAACGCAGTTCACCAGTGTGGAATTTAAGTTACTAACTAAAGAAACCACTGGATTGGGTTTGTCAACAGTCTTTGCGGCGGTCAGATTCGACAATAGGGAGTTTTCGCAAATCTGACGAAAAACGAAGTACGAAATACGAAATTGGACGTCATATCCATGACGTAAATGTATTTCAGGAAATGGTTCGTACCACAAATGTCCCTCCTGCCATGCATCTTTTAGCATGTCATGTGATATCGAAAGAGTTATGGCGCATCTTGAATTTTTAGATTTCCAATTCGTATCAACGAAGTGGAAACGAAAGATAAATTTCAAAGTTTAATATACACCGTGCCTCTGTCGTTTCAACGTCATACGCTAAAAGACGCTCTTGCAACAGGCGATATTTGTGGTACCAGCCATTTCCTGAAATACATTACGTCATGGATATGACGTCCGATTTCGTATTTCGTACTTCGTTTTTCGTCAGATTTGCGAAAACTCCCTATTGGCTAAATCATACCAACACGATCCGTTTTCGATGATAATGAAAGACAGATTGAAAGTTAATTGTGGTCATCAGATTGGCTAGTGAGAACACGAAAATCTTGGTTGCGGGTTCGATCCCCGCAGGATACAGTCGTCATGTAATAGGCTAGGGGGGGGGGCAAAATCCTTTCAGTCATCATCACTCTATCTCGTTTCTTCCGGCACCCAAATGAAATTGCCAAACATTGCTAATAAGATATAATCACGTTGTCAACACAATACTGTATGTGAACAAAAAAATGGAGGATATTTCCAACGCGCTCGTCGTATTGTGGATATGAATAGAAATTCTCGTCTCGCATAACACTAATTCAACGTCAGCGATAGCTTCTTTTCTTAATCATCTTTCGTTCGCCGCGCTCACATATCCCGTCAAACATAACTACATTCCGCATGGAATTAAATTAATCAAGTGATTTACAGTATCGTATTCGCCGCACTTATATATATCAGGAGATAGTAACGATTTCACAGATTAGATGTCGTATCAGCAACATGACAAGCATACAGATCAGACTCGTCTTCTCAATACACGTACTCCGTTTACAATCACATGGACTTATTCATAACAATCAAGCAATCAACGAAAGGGACTGAAAAGTTGCCTTCAGCATGTATGCACTTGTCAGTCTGCTCGATTCGACAAGTTATACGTCAAATGTCAAATAATAATAATAATAAAAGTGCTTATATAGCGCCCTACGTTTCAAAGCAACCTCAGTGCGCTTTACAATATGGCAAAAAAATGAATTAACATAGAAGAAGAAATGTCATATGTCATATGAAGAAATGTCAAATGTCATATGCACGAAAATTCGCAAGTTGCCTCTGTCTATACCACGGTCACACCGTGCAACTTGAACCTAGCAACGTTCCGATTGCAAGCATTGGTAAACGTTCTTGTGTGCTAGCTGATGGCATACATGTATATTATCTTGCTTAAAAATCCCAAAGCAAAGCTTCAATTGGTGGGCCGCAGGCGAACGACCACTAGCTCAGACACCTGTGCTTGCTGACCCATGGAATTACCGACATATTCATACAGAATCTAAAGAGAACTGCATACAGTAGAAGCAAGAAAAAGCACTTGGATTTCTTTGACAAAGCAAATGGATGCAATATTTCTAACATAATCACGCAATATCGATGAATCTTCTTCCTGTATTCTTTCCTTCGCCAATACAAGTGTTTGTCTGCACTGTTACCACTGACCCAGGGGTTGTCCAGTGCGCACACAAACAACTATACAGATAATAACAAGCTTATTGGGAATCGGAACATGCCAGCTGTCATATATTGAAATTGACAACAGCTGCAGAGAAACAATATACCAAGATAAGAATCGAAGATGATCTGTTGACAAATGATGAATGTTCATCAACATATCGACTTCTACAAGTCGACGCCACGAACCAGTCCCACATAAATGTAACGCTTTTTTGCTTACATGTACTTCGTCTTTTGGCTTCTCGCAGGGAGGATGCCGGTCTCCTTTCACATAGGTACCGTACCTCATCTGACGGCCCACAGTCCTGTCAATTATCTCATTGCTCAATTTGCCCAGCCTATCACCCCAACCGCCACTCCATCCAGTTACTCATGGCAACTAGCTATATAATCATGTTGTCAACAGTGTGACGATCAATCAGCGAACATCCAAACGAGCCGACAGCACTTGAGATGCCCTTCTTGTGTGGAAGCCTTTTAAACAGCTTTTCCAGTCGGATCACACTCTCAGGTGACAGACTGGTACAGTTGTTGTTTGTTCATGTGTTTTACAAAAGGAAGTGGGAATTTGGCAAGCAAGATGCTTGCCGTATACAGAAATTGGTCTGACATGGAGATGGTCTTAATAAATAAGGACGAAAAATTGAACTGCATATAAACCAGGCCTTTTCATAAAAGACATGACCAGCTGGGGCACTTCGAATTTTCTACACGCCAGCCGAACCGAACCCAAGAAAACGATTGTCTGACATTTCGCACGTTACGTGCATTTCTTCTTATTACACTCTTTGTAAAGAAAGATTAACTTTGAAAATGAAAATAATTACGAAAGAAATCGGAAACATCCTCGTCTGTAAGCAATATCAGATCATTTCTTCTGCCGATTCCAAGGCCCAATTTCAATATTGGACACGACGAGCTCTCTGAATAGTAACATTTCATTTCAAAATGTCATACGTCATTTGCGGTCGATTTCATCTGAAGGAAATCACGAATGGCTTACGGTTGTCGTACGGCACTGCCACCGACTCACTTCACTTTAGTTAATGACACGTACGCTGGTTGATGGATGAATGCTGAAAAAACGCAAAGGATTATGGTGTAAACTCTAGGGCGCTGCTGGCCGCCACTGAAGAATTTCCAAAACCGTGAACACAGTCGACCTTTTGAACGAAAGCTCGACAGAACGCTAAAACCATACGCCCCATCCATCTTCTGCACAAACCATTATCAGAAGTTTCCCCATATTGATTCGGGTGATAAACCTTTTCGAATTATAGTGCTACACTGACAAATTCTTACTGATTTATCGTTACAGGCTCCTTTACGTGATACCATCCGTCAAATACCGGATTTGCTGAAGATGTAACCAACTCTTCAAGATATAAAAGAAACCTGAATGCCAAAATGGAGAGGCTATTGAAGACATCGGGAAGGCGGGTGACACCTCCTTCACAGAAAGTTGGCGCTACGAATATCGAAGCGTTACACAGTGGATGTGTCGATGGAGATAACGAGAAAGTCAAACGGTTGCTTCAGGAGGGCGTTCCCGTCCACACGAAAGAATACTACTCCCGGTATAGGGAGACACCGCTACATACAGCCACACGGAACAATAGAAAGATTCTCGTGGATACCCTGCTTCAGCATGGAGCAAGGATTGACGCTACCGACAGCAAAGGTGACAGTCCGCTCCACTTTGCCTGTATGAACGCAAACATGGAACTCGTAGAGATCCTTATAGGCCAAGGTGCAAGTGTTAACTTCACGAATAACGCCCGCATAATGCCAATACACGAGGCTTGTAAGGCTGGCGATAGTGAAATTGTGAAGCTACTGATAGCGAATGGTGCAATAGTAAATGTTGTCTCCAATCATAACATAACGCCTCTGTACATTGCATATGAACACAGTAAGAAAGACATACTAGAGTTGCTCATGAAAGTCGGTGCGAGCGATTTTCTCCTTCCCCAACTGCATCTGTTCTGTTTCCTGGGGAAATGTGATAAAGTCAGTCGGCTGTTGTCCGTAGGGACAGAGGTGAACAGTAAGGACAAGAACGGTAGGACGGCACTGCATGTGTGCTGCCAAGAAGGATTCCTAGACATAGCCGAGAAGTGCCTTCAGATGGGTGCTAATCCAAGTGCAAAAGATAACCGGGGAATGACCCCGCTTCACCACGCCACGGCCGAAGGCCACACTGAAATCGTCAACTTGCTGACGATGTACAATGCGAAAGTGAACATCGTTGACAGTTGCGGTAACACAGCGCTTCATCTCGCCTGCCAGAAAGGACACACTGGGATACTAAAGGTGTTACTTCAGGCTGGCGTCAAATGTAACATCAAGAATGGCGTTGGGAAAACTGCGCTCCATGACGCGTTCAGCAGCGAAATGACGGGTTTGCTCATCGAGGCTGGGGCTGATATGAACCTTCAGGACAACGACAGCTACACAGCTCTTCATATTGCCTGCATGAGGGGCGACACCGAAAGTGTCCAAGTGCTTTTAGAGAACGGCGCTAAGATAGATGTTCATTCAAAGCCCTGGCCTGGTTATATGGACTCTATCGTGAACACGCACCAAGAGTTTAATCTGCAGAACCTGCGGAAGTACACCTTAGGTTGTACACCGCTCTACTTGGCTTCCTTTTACGGCTTCAAGGAAATAGTGGAGGCACTGCTCCAGTATGGCGCAGGGGTGGATATCAGGAACACGTACAGCAAGCTCACGGCACTGCACATCACAGCAGTCACAGGGAATGTCGAGATTCTCGAGCTGCTTGTGAAACATAGAATTGACGTGGACGCTGAGAGCCAGGAGAATGAGACTGCCTTGACGGCAGTCCTGAAGCGATATATGAATCCCAAGCAGTATCGTGATCTGGATACGGAAAAGGTGTTCAAGATAACTTCCATTCTCGTCCAGGCAGGCTGCAAGGTCGGTATACTGCGCAATGCTGATCTGTTCAACGCATTATACCAGAGGGAAGCGTGCCGTGGTGATTTCAGGGTGACGAAGTTGATTCTGAAAGCAGGTTGTGGAATGCAGCGTTACATCCACCCCTTAATTCTTCGGGAGTTAGTCCTATCTCATGATATTGGCATGATCAAATTGGTTGCAATGTGCTGTTATAAATACGATGACGATGCACTGGCCTTGGCGTGTGCCGAGACAGACAACGGAACAGAACTCCTACCGGAGTGCCAGAGAGTTTTCTTCCAACAGGCGACCCTGCTGAATCGCTGCAGGGCAGTGATCAGACGCGAGCTGGCTGTGTCTCGATCTGATGCAGCAAATCAGTACGGTGCAATTCAAGCCTTCAGCAAATTCAAAGACTTCGTGAAGCGAAAGATGTCTGTAGTGCAACGTAGTCAGGATAATGGTTTAGCAATGGCTGTCAGCCAAATGATGGAGCTGTCACAGGAAGACCCGAAAGCAGTTGCCAGCTTCCAGGCTGATAACCTCCCATTACCGGATCGTTTACGTGATTTTGTAGCCTTCAAGTTGGAGGCCATGCAAGAGAAGGGTGGGAGGGGTAGAATGGCGTCGTACCCAATAAGTCCGGTATTGAAGTAACTTTAAATGGCGGACGTTGATGATACTGCTGATCCGTTCGGCCTGGGAACGGACGCCAATGAGACTTGTGATCACCCGCACATTTTACGTCTGTACATTGCTTTTAATGACCAGCGGATTGTGATATTCATGCAAGTCTTAATGGATTACATCAAAGTAGCGTGGTTTTTGGATGAGAAAGGAGTTCGTGAAGGAAAAAAGCAACGAAACGTTACATAACAAAAGATTTCGCCAATCGTTTCTTTTTCTATTTTTTTCTGCGAAAATTAGCATTATCGAGATATTTTCAGGTGCTGGTGTTTGCAACCACGTTAAATAGCCAAAACTGCACCAGTGTAGCCGCCTAGGGAAAAAAAATCGGTCATGGCATTAAGGAGAAGGGCAGCGGAGGTACTACATGTAGTGTACTTATGAAAGGAGTTGTGTACATAAATGTGTCAGTCTATATGTATAGTGTATGTTGATATAGGCCTACAATGTATGTAGATGTTATACGGATATATTTTTAAAATGGTATGAGGACTTAGATTGCAGGTAACTGCAGAAATGAACACGGTAGTTGTATTCAATGCCTCCAGTTGTCCAGAAAACAGCTGAGTAGTCGTTAGAAATGTGCGTGTCTGAGCCTGTACATTTATTGTGCACAGAAGTCTGTGGCCATATACATGTATGTATATGTACTTGCGATATACCTATGTACGTAACGAAATCATGTGGTTGTGCGGTAAGTTCCCCGCGGGCGTACGACGCCCAGTGCGAAGTACCGCGCAATGTAAGTTCATGTATGAAAAAAAATGACGATCTATTCAGCTAATTTAATGTATTGGCACGCGCTGAGACCCGATGGCTAGGTCAGCGATTTAGATGGGTTTTGGAGGAATCCCTCAGCCTAATGGATCTGGAGCACACCCAAAGGACTGCTTTTCAGCTCAGGGCAATTTTATTACCGTTGATACCAAGAGCTGTCTCCAAGACTTACGTGCTCTAACATACCATTATCGCGACCATCTTGGGACGAGTCTGTTCGAAAGTAAGGATTTCTGGCCTGAGCTGATAATGTGATTCTCTGTAATTCGTGTCATAACTGGCTCTGCCACAGAAATTCGAACACCACGCTCTAATAGCGTTATAGGTAATGCCACTTTTGTGATCGAACTAGCTCCCGAGAAATGCTCTTCTACACCACGACTACGATGGTTTAAAAGTTTTAAATGGATTTTAAAGGTTTCGTTTGCATTAGCTCTAAATTTAGTATCTCGGAAATGATAAAGTGCAGGTGTGACAGGGATCAAAGCCCCCTGGAATCAAAGTCCGGTCTTATTGTTCAGCGAGGAATTAGTAATATATGGCTATAGAGACCATGACCATTCGAATTACCTTACAATAGGGGGCTATTGCTTGGCGGACTTGCATTCCTAGGACGTTGATTCCTGTCACACCTGTGCGCTCAAAATAAAAGATGGAGCATACAAGCCTTAGCCAGAAACTACGGGAAGAGCGACACTCAGATGATTAGAACAGTTATCGATGCTTGTTTGGTACTGCAGCTGCTGCATGGCAGATAATGAAAAGAATCATTAAACATTCTAATTAGTCCTGCGCAATAACAATCTCCCAGATTCTTTCCGAGATGAGAAAAAAACAACTGCAGCTATCAATGATGACGGTGCTAGTGTCATTCCACGACGATATAGATTCAGTTAGTGTTGTAATATCGGATAATGTTCAAAAGAAAAGTTTGTGGGGAAAAATTTAGGAGGTGTGAGTGAAACGATGATGCATGTGTGCAAGAAATGGGTGAATGATGAAGGAAAGAAATGTGATATCGACTGCGGAGATACTGGCTATGGGGTCTATGTCATTTCATAGAGACTTGTTGATTATCTATTAGTTTATTTTTCTATATGGCTGGTCAAAATTTCACTTCTTTGTTACTTCGGGGTATTTCACAAACTTCCTTGTCTTTTATTCGAAAAAAAGACCAGTTTTTTGTGATGCTTCATAATCAGATTTCGGTGCATGAATTTTCGGGTTGAAATGGAATCAAAATGCGTACTCCGCAAGAATGAATGTGGGCGTGAGGTGAGGACGGAATTTATGAATGGTATACTGAGTACTGGTGTGTGCATCAAAATGATCACTCAGATATTTCCGTACTTGCTTCATTTGGCAGCAAACAGATGTCCCATGATGAGTTACCGATGTCTGCTCATGGCCAAGGAAACTGCTTCCACGTCAAATCAATGTGATTTTCATTGATCGTTAGTCCCTACGGGTTGCTGATTGTCTTACTTTTTTTACAAAGGGAACTCAGAAGAATTTCCTTCGCTACATGTAGACTCATAGTACGATAGTTTGTTCTTGTTATTTCCCCCAAAAATGTTAGATAACCGCAGTATATTATGATATTAGTATCACCGTGCTGGTAAGATGTTAAATCGCCTGTTTGTACATTGTAAGACGTGACTGTCCATTAATGTTATCTGTATTTCGTAAGCTTGCTTCATCTGGCCACGGACAGACATCCGAAAGATATTGCCAGGCGGGCACTAGTTGTTATTGTTTTGATTAGCGCACATCGCCGTCTGTTAATCAGCGGTGACACTACGCTATGGCATAGGCCCCTGGAGAGCTATCATTGAGTTTAGAACACGTAATCAAACCAAAAAACACTAGTTTGTAAAAACCACACCCCGAGCTCACGAATTGGTGTGTTTTTACAATGTAGATACGTGTTGTGTTTTTTAGATACGTTTGGTTAGGTACTTTTGGGTACTTTTGGTTAGAGTCTTTTCTAGAGTTTCAGATTGTAAAGTTCCACTTGAAAAAGACCCCGGTTGGGGTCGAAAATTCGTGAATTCTGGAGATTGACTTCTTGCTTATTATCATTTTGTGTGTCAATTTTGTGCTATTCTGTATTTTGGTTAGGTACGTATTCTAAACTCACTGATAGCTCTCCAGGGGCCTGTGCCATGGCGTAGTGTGACCGCTGATTAACAGACGGCGCTGTGCGCTAATCAAAACAAAAACAACTAGTGCCCGCCTGGCAATATCTTTCGGATGTCTCCCTTTAACGATGTCTGTCGGTGGCCAAGAAAACCAAAATCGAGTGTAATCCACAATAGATATGGACATCTAGGTGTAATATACGGTACTATGTAGATTGAATCATGGAAGTCGCATAGAATGTACCCGCTGTTGGTTGAAGTTAGTTGACGTATGCTCAAGAGATGTCACTTCAGTCGACTAGGTGCCCAGTAATCTCGCGCAATGCCGACAAATTGTAAGTTTTTGCAGTTAAGCCGTTTTGAAAAATGACATACGAAAGAGAGAGAGTCCTCCAGGCATCTGCGATCCACCATAATGATAATCAAATAACTCCTAGGAATTGATTGAGCTGGCCTGGGCTTGCAAACATCTGTCAACAATATTGCGCGAGATTTGAGACGCATGTAGTCGATAGAAGTGCCTTCTCTTAGCGGCACAGTAAACTAGCTTATTACAACAAGAATACATGTACATAAGTACCAAGAATGTATAACTAGTAATAAAGCAAAAGGGTGGGCATTAAGTTACTTTTTCTGATAATAGAGGGCGTACGGTAATTATAGACTTTCTAATTAAATAACCAATGTTTGGATTTAACGGTTGTTGACTGAATTGTACTACAAATGGATTTAGAATATCATCAATATTCTTATGTAAAGTTACAGACAAATTACTAGCATTCAATTTTTTTTGATTTTGGATTTGTTGAAAAGCTCAAGAGTGCCCAACTCTGAGATCAATCAATTTGTCGAAAATATGGTCCATTCAAAAATGCTTTGTAGCTCGGTTATTTCTGAGTACATATAACTATGGAAGGTGTCATTTTGTTTGTAATGATCTTCTCTACACAACAATCCTTCACAAATTAAGATCCATTCGGTTACAGGGTCACCAGAGGCTATTTACTAAACTCACTTTTTGGTACATATATTCGGAGTTGCACATTCTTGGTACTTATATATTCTTGATTATAAGCATCTTATACAAACACTTCCTTGCAAAATTGGCTACTTTTGCGACTGCAGATGGAGTACACAGATGCAATGACTCGAAATTGCTTCCATTAGCCAAGCCAATAATATGAATATTGACAGTTCAAATGGCGGCATCGTTGGCCTGTCGTTAATTTGGTCACCATGGTAAAATAAAATGTTTGTTGATATAATTGTTGGATGGGTGAACATCGTTCTGTGTGCAATGATGATACAGCGTATTGACAGCACAAAAATAATCTATCGTTGTATGAATGTAATAAAATGTGTATGAAGAGTAAATAATATCTTCAACGAACAGATCGTGTACCGTAGATTCATAGAATACTGGTGAATAGGTAATGGGATGGACCAACTTATGTAAATATCAATGGTGTTAGTCGAATTGGAGAGATAAGCTGATGAGTCAATCGTAACTCCATGTCCAGGAGAATCTAAACTTAAACGATCATGCAGTATCTTTGTCTGCAATCTCCTTTATTTGGTCCAAAATGACAAGTTCCTTGGGTAAATTGGTGCAAATGAACAGTGTCCAGCTTCATGAATATAATAAACTGGTTTACGTATAGAAGAGTAATCTTGTTCTTCATCGCCTTTGCTCCTGAAGAATGCAGAAAGGATCTAGAGTACTCGGTCCATATTGTGCAGGCAGCAGGACAATGCTGAAATAAACAATAGATTTTGACCCTTTTTATCATATAGGCCTACATGACGTTCAGGGCCTTTTAACAATTTTTTTGTATAGTGAGTTTTCGCAAAGCCCCCGAAACGCGAACGCCAAACCCATTGTTCGATGCCACGAAGAGAGCACCCAACAAAAGGACAGACGTTCACGTTGGCGTTTCGGGGGCTTTGCGAAAACTCTGTAATGTCGGCAGTCTTTTGGAACACGCATAGCACGAAAAACTACGAATTCGAAATGCAACTGTTCTTTGTATTTTCTACCGTGCTGTGTGATTTGAAACCTTGATTTTTAACAGCGATCAAGTGATAAAGTTCATGTGGTACAAAAGAAGTATCATGTTCATTTCAGGCAATATAAACCAGTTTGAATTGAAGTTGGATACGTAGTAGGCGACCTCAGACAGGTATAGGTAGAATTTGCTGGAATCGACGGATATTCGTTGTTTTTCTCAGGGTGACATAACGATAAGTCACACTATACCCATAGCATTTAGAATCTCAGTGACAAAACTCGGTTGTGCACTGCGTAGGCTACCACTAGTTAAGTGCAGTTAGAGTCGAGTTGCGTCGTTGGATTAGAAAAGCGCACTGGTGTCATCCTCATTATGCTTGGAAGTCAGAAACACCAATTTTTTGTTACCATCGAGCAATGTTTTAATTGCACCACGACGGTCAGTGTGAATAACCCAACCGGTCCTGCCTACCATCTCCTACAGATGGTCATGGTAGGCCTACTCAAGTGGCCGCCGGCAGTGTATGTTCCTTTAGGATTCATTGGAAATGTGACTTCATTGCTGATAACAACAAAGAAGAGCAACAGAAACATCAGCACCTGTGTATACATGAGTGCATTGGCAGTGGTGGACAACCTGTGTCTTCTATCCGTTGTTTTCTACCGGACGTTGATCGTTCATGGTTTGGGTGCGGCTATTCCAGACCGTTTCAACTTTGTCGCGTAAGTAACTCTTTCCCTAACTAAACGAAAACTGCCGTTTGGCATGGACTTCCGCATATAACATCTGTGGCTCTGGTAGGGTTAATAGCTTCAGTTAGGTTGTCAATAACTACGGGTTCACACCTAGCAATGCAAAACGTTGAGGCAATTGTTGCATTGTTACGTGCCAAATCCGGAGATGGGTACAAAGGGCTGCCATAGCAGAATAGACAACGTCTGATGACCATTGATTTTGAAGGGAGTCGGTGGAACGGTTTTGAATGTTCCCCATCTGTGAGTGTTCCCCTACTATTGTCTGATGGAAGTAGCTGCGAATTGACAATAGGAGACAGACGGAGAAACGTGTAGATCAATCTGCCAGTATTTCCCAAACAATAAGGTGAAACACTGACATACGGAAACACCGACAGATGCTACACCGGTTTTGATTACTTTCCCCATCTTTCCTTTAGCGTCTTCTGGTACTTGTCCTACCGGTGCGGCGGCTTCAGGACTTTATCTTGCTTACATGAGCGTGGATAGGGCAATAGCAATATCATCTCCACTGAAGGCGAAAACCATGTGTACAGTTTCAAGGGCGAAGAAAGCAGTCACGATAACCTTCTTTATTCCTGCCATTCTTAACGTCAACATATTTTTCACATATTCGTTAAATAAAGATGAAAATACAGGACTAGAAGTAGTTTATTTGAATCATCCCGACCCTCTGTGGGTGGAACAGCTAGTTGGAGCATTCATGTTGTGTATCGGTACAATCATACCCTTTTCCACCATCGTTACTTGTAATGTTATCATAATTGGAAGTGTCAGGAAAGCGGCAAGAACTAGACAGAAGATGGCGGCGGATAATAGTGCCAGCACCTCCGAGGAGAGGCACCTTACCCGAATGCTCATCTTGGTTGCAGTAGCTTACGTCATACTTTCTATACCAATGAGGTTGTATGACGTCATTCTAACCTTACCTCAGTTCGTGGAGAAGTACGACATGACTGACCCTTATTGGCAAATGAGGTACAATATAGAGTGGATGGTGGTGACAGAACTGTGGAATACGAACTTCTCTGTGAATTTTTATCTTTATTTTCTGGGGGGTGGTAAGAAATACCGTAAAGATGTCAAAGAAGCTTACATAAGGCTTTTTAGATTAAAACATACCGTAAGACGTTAGAAAAGGAGAGTAATATCCCTATCGAATTCTGTACGTAATCACTACCATGGCTCTCTTTCTTCACCAACGGTTCCAACATTTTTCAAGGTAAAGGGTAAAAATAAGTTAGATTTCACTATGATTAGCCCCAACTGCCATGTTAACGTAATTTATCAACAGCGTTTTACGTTGCAATCTTTTACAAATGGACATTATCCAGCTTCAAACTGATTGTTCTTCATCGTCTTATACTAGCGTCCCACTGGCGAATTTTGGCCTGCGACAAGGGACGAATGAAAAATTCGTAGCTCTTCGTAGACTGTCGTCTATGTTCGCAGTTATTCTCTGGCTCCATGATCCAATGCGAAACACATTAATGCTAAATATCGCAGCTTTTCGAGGGAATGTCGCAGACTTCCGATTCGCCCCTTGTCGTCTGAAAAAGTCGCCAGTGGGACACTAGTATTAGCGGTTGTGAAAAGCAGAACAGATCACCAGTATTAGGTCCAGGGCTGCAGGTCAATGCCGAAATAGACAGAGGTTCACCAATTCTCGCCAAGAATTGGGGAGTCAACTGTTTATTCTGCTATATTTTTGACCCTTTATTTTCGTGATCATTCAGCAAGTGTTTTGATAGATCAAAAGCCACTTGTCCATCGACTACGAATGTTATGTAAGTGTCATTTGCACCGTGCTCTATTACGATTTGACACCTTTGATGTCATAGTGAAATATCAAGTAACATATACGTCAGGAGTATCATGTCCACTTAGAGACAACATATTAAGCCGGTTTGTATCGAAGTTGGATGATGCGACCTCAGC
>NMRB01000001.1:824209-864873 GCA_002633025.1 Notospermus geniculatus | reverse complement strand
TCACGTGGATTTTCCTGTGTATTGGTCCGCTAGAACTTTGCTGCCATCTTTTGGCAGTACGCGCAGCTGACTGCTCCTATTGCTGCATTGTTAACGTTTCACCCAGAAAGCCTTTCCAAATATCAGGCGAATGGAACGATGCTTTAGGGGTTGCCATTCCCAGCATAATAGACAGTGTCTGATGCCCAACGATTTTGGAGAAAGCCCTATTTCATTGGGCTATATTCCCTACCTTTCTTTTTAGCGTCTTCTGGTACTGGTCCTTCACCAGCGCAGCGGCTTCAGGACTTTATCTTGCTTACATGAGCGTCGACAGAGCAATAGCAATATCATCTCCACTGAAGGCGAAAACCATATGTACAGCTTCAAGGGCAAAAAAAGCAGTAACGATAACCTTCTTTATTCCTGCCATTCTTAACGTCAACATATTTTTCACATATTCGTTAAATAAAGATGAAAATACAGGATTAGAAGTAGTTTATTTGAATCATCCCGACCCTCTGTGGGTGGAGCAACTAGTTGGAGCATTCATGTTGTGTATCGGCACAATCATACCCTTTTCCACCATCGTTACTTGTAATGTTATCATAATTGGAAGTGTCAGGAAAGCGGCAAGAACTAGACAGAAGATGGCGGCGGATAATAGTGCCAGCACCTCCGAGGAGAGGCACCTTACCCGAATGCTCATCTTGGTTGCAGCAGCTTACGTCATACTTTCTATACCAATGAGGTTGTATGACCTCATTCTCACCTTACCTCAGTTCGTGGAGAAGTACGACATGACTGACCCTTATTGGCAAATGAGGTACAACATAGAGTGGGTAGTGGTAACAGAACTATGGAATCTCAACTTCTCCGTGAATTTTTACCTTTATTTCCTGGGCGGTGGTAAAAAATACCGTAAAGATGCCAGAGAAGCTTACGTGAGTTTTTTTGGTAAAAATAAGAGGTTTGGAGAAAAGTAAACTCTATGAAATTTTGTATCTAATCACTTGACTCCTCTTTCTTGAACTTCACCATTCGGAACTTCCGAAGGCAACTGCTCGGCAATTTCCGTAGATACTCGCATTTCCCCTCGGACACAAGTCCAAGGCAGCCATCTTGAACGCGCAACGATCGCTGCCCGTTTGTGAGAATTCAGATGCGGTCGCCTCACCACACCTGCGCATGAACTAAATAGGTCGCATAAAAACGTTGCGTTATTGATCAATAATTGGCAGATTGGGTGAGATACCGGTAAGTTTATATATAATATGCCTCAACTTATCGAGCAAGTACGGTTGAACGGGCCAAAATTCGGCGAAAATAGTCCCACGGCGGTCACGTGGGTTTGATGATAAACAACATGGCTGCCTTGGACTTGTGTCCGAGGTGAAATGCGCCGCCCAGTGACAGATAGCAGTTCGCCTCAGGTCGTTCCGAATGGAATTCCACAACGGTTCCAACATTGTTCAAGGTAAGGGGAAAGATAAAGGTAGATTTTACTGATGATTAGCCCCAACTGTCCTTTTTTACCTATTATAATTTACCAAAATAGCATTTACGTTACAACCTTTTACAAATAGACAGTGTACGCTCAGCTTCACACTGATGTACGTAAAAAACTTCAGCGTCTTGCTGCTGAAAAATACATAACGGATCACCAGTATTGGGTCCATTCATATTGGGCCGCAGGTCAATGCAGAAATGGCAGAGGTACACCACCAATTTTCGCCAAAAATTGGTGAATCCACTGTTCATTCTGCTAGATTTTTCGCCAAGAATTGGTGAATCCATTGTGCATGTTTATTCTGCTGGATTTTGGGCCCTTTATTTTCGTCATCGTTCAGCAGTGTGTTTTGGTGATCAAAAGCCAAGTGCATAGACTACGAATGTTATGTAAGTGTCAATTTTCTACCGTGCTTTATTACGATTTTACACCTTTGATTTCATAGTGAATTTATCAAGTAAAAAAAAACGACAGGAGTATCATGTCCACTTAGAGGATGACAGAAACCGGTTTGGATCAAAGTTAAGTTGGCGATCTCTGATACGTGCAGACTGGAATCGAGTCCCTGACAGATAACCATTGTTAATAGCCCCGTCACACTGAGGCAGAATGAGTAGGAATGCCGTTGGAATGACAATTCGTAGTTCATTCCTGGACATTCGAAGTGCATTCTAAAAACTCTGACTGCATTCCTAATGTTCCGGCCCATTCCTGTGGTCTGTCATGACATGTTCGAGGTGCTGCATTCCAAATATCCTTCGAAGCTCTCCCGAATCCGGCTCGAATTTTGCAAATTTTCTCATTCCGGCTGGTTCTGCTTGATATCTGCTGATTCGACCTAAGTGTGACGGGGGTAGGTTTGGAGTTAGATGCACTGGTATCATCCACATTTAGCGTGTTCGATTACTTGCACCGCGCTTGGTGAAGCTCAAATTGACGCTAGGTGGCGATATCTGGGCAAGGATATCACCACTAGTATCGACGCTAGGGTTCCATCTTGAAAAGTAGTGCGCGCGCGGAGCGAACAGTAGAAATTCTTCTGTTTGTAAAGCTGTTACCCATCACGTCGTTTTCTACGCTTACAATATAGATCTGTTGTAGATAGGCGTACAAAGGTATAAAGTCGACACAAACATCGGTAGAGTAAATAAAGTTATTCTGTTTCATTATCGACAAGATAAATATTGTTTTCTGCAAATAATAACATTTTGAAAAAGAAGTTCGCGTCACTTGAAAGACCAAAAAGATGGCGGCCCACCGACGATGACGTCAAGATTTTCAAGATGGCGATCTAGCGTCGATGGCAGCGTTAAAATTTCGTCAATTATCAAAAAAATTCAAAAAAGACGCTGTCGTGGAGTATGGGGGAAGCGCGGATATCGCGCATTGTTGAGCATGTGCAGTGAGGCCGAGTAGACGAATGATGTCGCTCCTGGTTAGTGTAAAGTTTCATGGCGTTTATGAAGGGCCAAGTAAACGAACGGTCTCGCCTCTGGCTCGAGTAAACTGTCATGGCGCCAAAGCATTTCCTCTTTCTTCATTCAATCAGCTTCGCCGCCATCTTTTCCCGACGGAAGTAACCGGCTCGGAGGGTCGCTCACTTGGGCCAAGCGCGAGTAAGCGCGATTTGTGACGTCAGAGCTAACAAGAACGCTGTGGCGCTTACTCGGGGAAGCGTGGCGCTAGTAATCGAACACGCTAATTATGCTTGGAAGTCAGGAAGACCAATCTTCTGTTACCATCACGACGGTCACGAACAACTCAACAGTTCCTGCCTACCATCTTCTTCATATCGTCATGGACGGCCTCTTCAAGTGGCCACCAGTAGTTTATGTTCCTTTAGGATTCATTGGAAACACAACTTCATTGCTGATAACAACAAAGAAGAGCAACAGAAACATCAGTACATGTGTATACATTAGTGCACTGGCTGTGAAAAGCTCTCGTGAGACCAATCCTTGAGTATATGGTCAGGGACCTTATTCACAAAGCCCCCGTAACTTTAAAGGTACGCAAATCCTTTGTCAGGCTGATAGCGAACAATAGATTTCCCGCAAATGAACAATAGTTTACGCACTGCGTAGAGTTGCGCGGGCTTCGTGAAAGGTCCCAGGTTAATACGTGATATTCATGCCATTGAAAGGATTCAACGTCTCCCAACCAAATTGATTGTATCCTCACCAGGTCTATCCTACGGTAATAAACTTCCGATTAAATATGACATAGATTAATGAGATTATTGTGACAGCTGTTCAATTTTTGACACACTATGTACATGTATTATGGACCCCGATTTGTTGTTTTTCTTTGTCCGATTTAAGTTACATGATACTTGTACCTTTGTCATTGTATACGTGTATTATTATGTCGTGTGTCAACTAACAAATGGTCTCTTATATAAGCCGTCTTCTAGTACATCTACAGACTGTTTATCTGTTCCTCCCATTGCAGTATGATGATGAAATTTGTCTGTCTGCATATTTGGAGGATGGACATACATGTACGAACATCGTTCAACAGGACAAATTCAAGGATGGATATATTCATAGTGGAATTATAATAATGCTTGCTACCATAAAGGAATAAAACATAAAGGTTTAACTGCGAATGATGAGGTAACTGAGGGATACACTTCATGTGTTGCCACCAGATGTCTCTCACTGCCAGAATTTTGGCTTTACGTAATAGGCACGAGCTTCAACTTTTTTATGGTTAGTAGTGGGGTACATGTACATGAATCTGTCAACTTGATGCCTTGAATTCCATTTCTGAGGATAACAGAGCTATTTTCAGCGCAATTACTGTTCCATGTGCACATGTACGTTGGCCTATTCAAATGTACACAGGTGACCCTGCGCTCACGTCGTTCGTGGGGTTCTCACTAATTCCGTCCTTTTGTATCATAAGATCAACTTGTTAGAATTCGACAAAATTTGCAGTAAACACGCAGATGGATCTTGCCTATCATACGGAAGAGTCAAAATGCAAATATTTTGAGGCTTAAAGGGGTACTGTTCACATTTATAAAATGCTAAATTTGTAGGTTGAACCTTTATGTTTGATTCCTTTATGTTGCTACGGACTGTTCGGGATTTTTTGTGTTAAATTTGTGACGTGGTTATAAGAAAAATAAGATGCGCCATGTGCACGCGTACCCTGCACGCCGCTGCGCAAGCCGTTCTTTAATTTGTAAAATATTTTAAATGCGTCGAAGACAGGGCCATTTAGTGACGTGCATGCTATGCTCCGAAATTTTATACATGTATCTCAATTACTACCATGACTTCTCTTTCTTGGACTTCAGAACGGTTCCAACATTGTCCAAGGTAAGGGGTAAAAATAAGGTATAGATTTCACTGATGATAGCCCCAACTGCCTTTTTTTATTTTACCACTTACGTTACAACCATTTACAAATGGACAGTGTCCATCTTCACACTGATTTACGTACAAAGAACAGTGATATTCTTCTTCATCGTCTTTGCTGCTGAAAAATACAGAACGCATCACCAGTATGGGTCCATTCATATTGGGCCGCAGGTCAATGCAGAAATAAACAGTGGTTCACCAATTTTTGCCAAAATTGGTGAATCCACTAGCAGTTCATTCTGCTAGATTTTTCGCCAAGAATTGGTGAATCCATTGTTCACTTTGCTAATTTTGCACCCTTCATTTTCGTGATTGTTCAGCAGTGTGTTTTGATTTTGATCAAAAACCAATTGTGCAATGTTAGCTACGAGTGTTATGCGAATTTTAGCACACTGCGCTTATAATCGACGTGCGCTAAAATTCGAACATAAGCGCAGTCTGCCTAAATTCGAAAAAAGTGGTGTGACCAGTGATTCCAAAAAGAATATCCATTTTTTAATGTACCTCGTACAGCCATAAGTGTATCTCATACAGTTCGCATCAAACATTCAACATGTACATTACCATGTAGACCTACTCGTCGAGTTTCGGCGGCGCGGGTAGTTTGCCGATCGTGGACAACGATCGCAGTGACAACCACAACCAATGGACTAATTATCGTTTGTACAGAATGAGCCGACGAAATCCTTGGCCAGAAAAAGGCGCCAAAGAAGCGGTTTTGTTCCAGGAGCGCCTGTGCTTATAATCGGGCGAAACGAAGGCGGAAAGAAGTACTTAAAACAAGCGATTTTCGTTTATAAGCCCATGTGCTTAAATACGCATAAATACGGCCATTTTACCGTGCTCTAATGATTTGACACGTTTGATTTCATAGTGAATGATATATCAACCAACAAATACGTCGGGAGTATCACGTCGACTTTAGTCAGGGAGCCCAGAGAGGTTTAATCAGCATCTCGAGTACAAAAACTTTTTGGGGTTTGTGGGTTAGGTTGCACCCCTCTGACCACAAAAACCCAATTCTTAAGTTCCACAAATGGTGCGTTTAGAAGATACAGCCGTTTGAATTTTGGGTACTGGCTTTATCATTGGACCAAAATCAGAGCATTGTACAGGGGCTTGGAAACTGATGTACAGCTAACTTTTAAACGGTTGGCTTAAGACCCNATGCTCCGAAATTTTATACATGTATCTCAATTACTACCATGACTTCTCTTTCTTGGACTTCAGAACGGTTCCAACATTGTCCAAGGTAAGGGGTAAAAATAAGGTATAGATTTCCCTGATGATAGCCCCAACTGCCTTTTTTTAATTTACCACTTACGTTACAACCATTTACAAATGGACAGTGTCCATCTTCACACTGATTTACGTACAAAGAACAGTGATATTCTTCTTCATCGTCTTTGCTGCTGAAAAATACAGAACGCATCACCAGTATGGGTCCATTCATATTGGGCCCCAGGTCAATGCAGAAATAAACAGTGGTTCACCAATTTTCGCCAAAATTGGTGAATCCACTAGCAGTTCATTCTGCTAGATTTTTCGCCAAGAATTGGTGAATCCATTGTTCACTTTGCTAATTTTGCACCCTTCATTTTCGTGATTGTTCAGCAGTGTGTTTTGATTTTGATCAAAAACCAATTGTGCAATGTAAGTTACGAGTGTTATGCGAATTTTAGCACACTGCGCTTATAATCGACGTGCGCTAAAATTCGAACATAAGCGCAGTCTGCCTAAATTCGAAAAAAGTGGTGTGACCAGTGATTCCAAAAAGAATATCCATTTTTTAATGTACCTCGTACAGCCATAAGTGTATCTCATACAGTTCGCATCAAACATTCAACATGTACATGTACATTGCCATGTAGACCTACTCGTCGAGTCTCGGCGGCGTAGTTTGCCGATCGTGGACAACGATCGCAGTGACAACCACAACCAATGGACTAATAAATTATCGTTTGTATAGAATGAGCCGACGAAATCCTTGGCCAGAAAAAGGCGCCAAAGAAGCGGTTTTGTTCCAGGAGCGCCTGTGCTTATAATCGGGCGAAACGAAGGCGGAAAGAAGACCTTAAAACAAGCGATTTTCGTTTATAAGCCCATGTGCTTAAATACGCATAAATACGGCCATTTTACCGTGCTCTAATGATTTGACACGTTTGATTTCATAGTGAATGATATATCAACCAACAAATACGTCGGGAGTATCATGTCGACTTGGACGACAACATAATTCGGTTTTGATCGGAGTTAAATGTAGATACTTAGTACAAATAAGCCACCTAACTAAGACGGGTAGACAGAACAAGAAAGTTACAATCCGAGGCCCTGCAGTTATGAATTGCGTACCAATGGAGTCGAATCGTTTATTTTGAAAAGTGCACTGGTATCATCTACGTTATGCTTGGAAATCGGAGACACCAATCTTTTGTTACCATGGAGCAATGTTTCAATTGCACCACGACGGTCAGTGCGAACAACCCAACTGGTCCTGCCTACTACCTTCTACAGATGGTCATGGTACATGTAGCCCTAGTCAGGTGGCCACCAGCTATTTATATTCCTTTAGGATTCATTGGAAATACGACTTCATTGCTGATAACAACAAAGAAGAGCAACAGAAACATTAGCATTTGTGTGTACATGAGTGCATTGGCTGTGGTGGACAACTTGTGTCTTTTAGCCCAAGCTTTCTACCATTTTTTCGTCGTTCACGGCTTGGGTGCGGGTATTTCGGACCGTTTCAATTTTGTCGCGTAAGTAATTTTACCTAGAATTTCATAAAAAATACTCTCTCTAATTTGGCGGAACAAAGTGTCGGCTTATGGCATTCATTTGGTAGGATTTTGTATCTTCAGATACGGCAGTCCATGCACACTCATGAGTTGAACCAAGCAAGGCAAATTGTTGTCATACTAGTGTCCCACTGGCGACTTTTTCCCACGACAACGGGCGAATCTGAAGTCTGCGACATTCCCTCGACAAGCTGCGATATCTAGCATTAATGTGTTTCGCATAGGATCATGGAGCCAGAGAATCACTGCGAACATAGACCACGAAGAGCTACGATTTTTTCATTCGTCCCTTGTCGCAGACCAAACTTCGCCAGTGGTACGCTAGTATTACGTTTCACGCGAGTCTCTCCAAACAGGCGATTAGTATGATGCTTTGATGCTTTGCTGGCTGCCATCAGCATAGATATTGTCTGACGCCCAATGATTTTGGAGAGAGCCCGATTTCATTAGGCTATACTCCCTCTCTTTCTTTTAGCGCTTTCTGGTACTGGTCCTTCACCGGTGCGGCGGCTTCAGGACTTTATCTTGCTTACATGAGCGTGGATAGGGCAATAGCAATATCATCTCCACTGAAGGCGAAAACCATGTGTACAGTTTCAAGGGCGAAGAAAGCAGTCACAATAACCTTCTTTATTCCTGCCATTCTTAACGTCAGTCTATTCTTCACATATTCGTTGAGTAAAGATGACAATACAGGATTAGAAATAGTTTATTTGAATCATCCCGACCCTCTGTGGGTGGAGCAGCTCGTTGGAGCAATCATGCTGTGTATCGGTACAATCATACCCTTCTCCACCATCGTCACTTGTAATGTTATCATAATTGGAAGTGTCAGGAAAGCGGCAAGAACTAGACAGAAGATGGCAGCGGATAATAGTGCCAGCACCTCCGAGGAGAGGCACCTTACCCGAATGCTCATCTTGGTCGCAGTAGCTTACGTCATACTTTCTATACCAATGAGGCTGCATGACGTCATTCTAACCTTACCTCAGTTCGCGGAGAAGTA
Organism: Notospermus geniculatus; assembly: GCA_002633025.1. NCBI lineage: Eukaryota > Metazoa > Nemertea > Pilidiophora > Heteronemertea > Lineidae > Notospermus > Notospermus geniculatus. The sequence continues at coordinate 856,212 of NMRB01000001.1, read as the reverse complement.
CGACATGACTGACCCTTATTGGAAAATGAGGTACAACATAGAGTGGAGAGTGGTAACAGAACTATGGAATGTGAACTTCTCCGTGAATTTTTACCTTTATTTTCTGGGCGGTGGTAAAAAGTACCGTAAAGATGCCAAAGAAGCTTACCGAAGGCTTTTTAGATTAAAAGGTACATGTAAGGGTTAGGAAAAGGAGACTAATAACCCGACAAAATTCTATACCTAATCACCACCATGACTCTCGTTTTCGAACTTCTTTTCAATTGTTCCCACATTTTTCAGGGTTAGTGAATAAAATGATTGCAAATTTTACTGATGATTAGCTCCCCCTCCTCCCCCCAACTGCCATGTTTATCTAATTAATACCAGTATAGTGTTTTTGTTGCAACATTGGCCAATCAGTGACAGGAAACGAAAGCGGATGATGCGAAGTCATCCAGAAGTCCTACATGAATAGTGATGGTAGTTGCCATATACTGGTCTGTTTTTCAACGGAAGCATCATCAAGGTGAATCTTCATCATCTCTATTGAGGTGTGTGTTTTTATATCCGTTGATGGCATTGGATTTCCTGACCAACCGTATTTGGTTTTCGTTGTTAATGGAACAAATAACAGCAACTAATTATCCGCATTGGCCGACAGAGGTTGATTATGAAAACGAGGCGAGGACGGTGAAGCAAACCTGGTGATCAAAGAGAGCGGCGACCGCTGTGGCCATTTTGAAATCCAAGATGGCCGTCTCCTGGGGCTTGCCAGCCCTCTTGAAATAGGAAGTATCCCATGATCTACATATCTGTACCAATATTCGGTGTTTTATCACAAAATTCACGACAATGCCATTATTTAGGTGTTTATCCTCTGTGGTGTAGGCCTAATGCTAATACTCAGATGTATTTTGCTCATAATGGCGCCTAACTATTGAACATGCTACATGTACTCCTTCCGGCGTGAGTTACCCCTAATGCTCAATGTTATTCATTAATGGGGAAGATTTTAGATAAATACGACATTGATATTCCGTTCGGAATCTCAATGCTAGTCGAATGGATATGAAGAACTTGAGGTAGCTCTCTGAATTTTTTTCGTAAATAAATGCGGAAAATGTGATTTGAACTTGTCCTTTAGTAATGAGCTCGACCTTTCATGAATTTGGCTATCAGTATGTGCAAACTTATCTATTTTTGGTATGTGAGGAGGCCGACCTATGACAACTTTTCGTCATCCAAGAAGTCCCAACTTCTCTTTTTGTTGTGTCTCTGGTGATTCACAAATAATTGGGTATTTATCCAGTTATGCAGTTGCTTCTGCATTTCCAAAACACAGCACTCTCTGCAGCTTTGTCTCTCATGTTTTCACTTGTCTAAGCACTTGTTTATTGTCTTTCCACAATGTAAAACTGTTTTGCTGTACGGTGCAATAAAATATTCGCAATTCGTAATTCGATATGTTAATGTTCAACACCGAATTTTCATATGTTACTCACGTGACGTTTTTTCCCACAAAACGACTCGCCCAAAGTATGACGATAATCTGCAACACATCAGCAAAGAACAACCGGAAATGGCCGCTGCTAGCGATTACTGGCGTCATAGCAATGTGGGTGCTTCATTGAGTATCACGGTCGATGATGTTACCGGTAGATTGGGGGAGCAAATATTTTGCCAGAATTATTGAAGGTAAACAAACAAAATATTGTCATCATAATGGAAGTCGTTCGTAATGCAGCATTAGTGCTGTATTCATAAATGCCTCAATTAGAAGATTGCTGATTAGTGTTACGTCGAAAGCACCAGGAAGGTTACAGAGGGGGACTTTTGTGATTCCAAATCGACCAGTCTCATACGAGTATTTATTCTCCAGCAGACTTCGTTTCGTCTAGTTTGTACATTTCAACTTCGTTTGGGAAAAGTGCTTTGAATTTTGTACATTTCAACTTCGTTTGGGAAAAGTGCTTTGAATTTTGTACATTTCAACTTCGTTTGGGAAAAGTGCTTTGAATTTTGTATTCTTTTACGTGCAATGAGCCAGTGGACGGACTCAATCACTGATAGACGTTTTGCCGACATAACTCCTTCACTTACATATTATTTGGAACGCTTTTCAAAGTCCTCTTTAGAATCGATCAACTAAATATCAACTGGATAAACATTAGGTTGAATCCATTTTCTGATCAGCAGAAGTACCAGTTCTTCTTTGCTACAGTTGAGGCCTGAAATACAATAGCTAGGCCTGAGGATAACTCTTTGCAAAGGATCGAGGATGGATCCGTTGGAGAAAGCAGCGGAGGCGAAGAAGGCAGAGGACGAGCAAACGGTTTCCACAAAGGCTGCTGCATTCCTGTCAGACAGCAGTGTTGTACCCCTCACGCGTATGTACAAAAGTTCGTCGTTATTCACGAAGTGTGCTTGGTGTGCAACATTCTTGTTCGCGCTTGCTATGTTTGTTACGTACACGGTATCCATATGTAAACAGTACTTCAATTACCCATCGGAAGTTAACATCAACTTGGAGTTTTCTCCTGTTCTTAATTTTCCGGCTGTTACGATCTGCAATTTGAACCCTATTCGCATGCGTCAGTTGCCGAAGTTTCCGGAGATTATCGAGAAGATAGGAATTGATGAAATCAACAAGACGAAAAGCATGATGTACGAAAAACACGAAGAAGACAACAAGGCCGCTCCTCAATCAGGAGAAACTAAAGAAGGTGACAGTGACGAAACTACTACTCCTGGTAGCGAAACAACTACAGGTATATGAGCGTTATATTTAAATAGTCCGTAAAACTAAAAATTCGTAACTCTTTTGGCAGGCCTATAACGTGCCTCAAGCCGCGCGCTTGTGATTTTCACGCCAGTTACCGATTTTATGAATATACCGGTACTATAGACTGATGCAATGTTACATTTCACGATATTTCACGATAAATATTGATGCAATATTTCACGATAAATTTCACGATATTTTAGAGGACACCATGTGCAATTGAGGCCTCGAAACCTTCGCATTAAAACACAGCAAACAAGTGACACACCACGCATTTTAAACAATGATGATTTACCTAATCGGCTTCATTCACTGACAAGACCTTTTTAAATCAAGTCGGTGTTACGTGATTAGTCCTCTACATGTATACTATTTATGTACAGAGGGCTACCCACGGCCCGCCTCGTGGCAATGAAGGTTGGACAGTTGTGTTCGAAAGTCTCTGAATATGGCAAGCCGATTGTCCCTTCCGGCCTAATCCATGGTTTACGATCCCTAAACCAAGGTTTAGGACACCGTAAACCATGGTTTAGAGAAAAACGTCCATTTCGGCAGATCTAAACCATAGTTTAGGATCGTAAACCATGGTTTCGAGTAAACCATGGTTTAGCCTAAACCACAGTTTACAAATCAAAAACTGTGGTTTACAGCATTCTCTGTTTTCAATAAACCTCTGTTCACCCTAAAACACAACACTCTAAAAACTAAAGAGTTCCAGGAGCTCTTAAAGAGCCTGTACAGTGAGTATCAATGCCAGATGGAGGCGACGATCAAATTGGACGCATCTCTGTGGGAAACGAACTCACGAATCCTAAGACATACTTTGCCAATGTATAGCTATCGTATTTGCAGAAGAATATCACCAGTGGAGTGCATTTAAGAAAATGGACGAAGAAAAGGAAGAGAAGTTTTACGGAACCATGGATTCGATGTACAAATACCAGGCAAAGTTCACCGATTTGGCCGCCACGCTTCCAGAAGCTACTAAAGATGCCATCGCCCACCAACTTGAGGACTTCATGATTTGCTGCAAGTGGCAGGGATATCCGTGCTCCCCCAAGTGAGTGAAAAAAAACGAAATCCCCTGTGCCCTCTTTCAAATGGGGAGGGGGAATCCATGGTTTCCTTCGTGCTATCCATCGGAGGGTATCGTTTACACCTCTGGGCCAACCGCACAGAAATACCCAAAGTACTTTTGGTTGGTGGCTATCGGCGGCAGGGGCCGTATGCATAAAACATCTTAAGTGTAAAATTTCCCTTAAACTATTGTTCCAAACAAAAGATAAGGAAAGTCTTATACTTAAGATGTTTTATGCATATGGCCCCTGATCTTTATCAACCCGGCCAGCTCCAATAATAAATGTCGTTTTTCATACCTTTTAAACTTTGCGGTTAACCCGCGTGCAGCATGCAGTCAGTTTTGAAGTCTCACGCTTTTGGCAATCACCCTACAGTAGTGCAATTGTTTTTTTGTGGTAGGCCTATGGACTGGAAGGTTCGTTACACAATGCTTCCTCAGTACTATTCCTGCAATATCAAACTTTTCACCCGATCAAAATGCCCCATTGCTTTCAGAAATTTCACACAATTCTTCAACTTCAAATATGGCAATTGTTGGACCATCAACTCAATCCTGTCAAAGAGTGAAAACTCAACACATTCCCCATTGAAGACGGGTTCAACAGGGCCCATGGCAAGTACGTGGTGTATTGTACGAGTTGCGCTAGCCTCGTGTGGGGCGAGAGAGAGTACCGTCGGATGTAAATCCCACCCTCAGATTTGTGCACGGACTTCTCCTGGCTAGCAGCACCACACTGTCGTCATCGTGCATCGTCAGTGTTCTTTGGATACGCTAACAGGGCAAAATGATATCGAAATTACAGCAACAGTGCATGGCCCATGACCAGGTGCATGGGAATGATGCACACTATCTTTGAAAACACAACAAATCCATAACAAAATAGTGTCAGTGACATGATGATCGCAGATGACCCACCCTCCAATTGCTTCTTCAGGTCTAAGCCTTATGATCAACATCGAACAGTATGAATACATCCAGAGTCTTACTCCTGAGGCTGGCGTGAGGGTGGTGATACACGACCCAAGAGACATGCCCTTCCCCGAGGATGAGGGATTCGTTGTCTCCCCTGGCGCCAGTACGATGGTCGGACTTAGACAGGTATTTGGCCTTTATCAACAGTTTAGTTTTGCACTGGCGAGGGTCTGACCTGTTGAAGAAGAACAAAGCAAGACCGAATCAATCAGCCCGACCACCAACATCAGTTGCTTTCACGGCGGCTGCCTGATGATGATTGTGTTGTCATTTGTCAGAGTGCGGGCGTCATAATTTTGATCTTTGATGTAAATGTACTGACAACTTACATTCATGTAAGAAGTCAACTTCCAGAAACTTGCAAATTTTCGACCCCAACCGGGGTCTTCCTCAGGCACTTTTCAGTTGGAAGACCAGAAAAGCCTTTTTCTGGTCTCTCCAACTCAGTGAAAAGTGCCTGAGGAAGACCCCGCTTGGGGTCGAAAATTCGCAAGTTTCTGGAAATTGACTTCTTGATATTCATCATTTTGTGTGTCAATTTTTGTGCTTCCTCGTTCTTTGGACAATACATAAAATGTTTATAAATCCATTCTCCCCTTCGAATTTCAGAGACTCGTAAAAAGGTTACCAGCTCCCCATGGCAAGTGCAAGGACAACAGTGGATTTAAAACTCTCTATTCGAAGGAATTCCATGTCGACTACTCAGTTATCGCCTGTCAAAAAGACTGCCTCCAGAACTCTGTGTTCCTGAAGTGCGGCTGTGCTTTGCCAGAAATCCCTCCCCCGCGAAAGGAGTTCAAAGTGTGTCCGAGTATATGCGAGGTCAACAACACGGAACACACAAGTACTGCCTTTTTCCCTCTTTTCAAGACTTTTTTTGCATAACGGACAGGCGCACATTTGTTCAAAACAATTCCTTGTGACTTACTGTACAAATGGCATCCCAAATATTGCAAAGGCAAGTTTCTGCCTGGCTCTTCGAGCGTTCAAAATACCGACGTTAACAATTGTTTCATATCTTCCAGCAATGGCTCGTTGCACAAAAGAAGTCAAAAACCGATACAGAAACGGAACTCTTAAGTGTAACTGCCCACCGTCATGCTCGTAAGTACGATGAAGACATCCAATGACTTAAATCTGCAAAACAGGTTCGATGTTCATACAGTCACCTATATTATAACTGATCTCCGTACTCATCATTCATATAAGGGACAGCCTGGTTCACTCAGCACATCAATTTTCTTAACAATAGTAACATGGAAGCTGCAAGTTACTACGATTGATGGAACCACCGACCAGTGTATTACAGTGTACCTACATGTACAGACATTTTGATGCACCATACAGTTGGCACACACATCAAAGTGTGAAGTATCTGTCACAGCAAGCTTAGTCTACTTTTCCTCTTCATCTTTCAAATATACTAGATACAAAAAGTTGTATGAAAACATTCAGATAAATGCAATGACTTTTTTTCTATTCTTAATTTCAGGACAACCTATTATCAAACAAGTATATCAACAGCCGCTTTCCCTGCTAAACATTATAAGGTAGGTCACAGGTTGTTTTAACGGGCTGATTTTTGCTTAAAATGCTCATTATGCTCTCTCGTGTTAGTTATGTGACACTGACGGCTAGCCATCTTCAGGTGGTACGTGTACATGTACTTATGCCCACTAGATGCAACGTTGACAACGCCAAGGAAACCTGGTAAGCCAACGTGTTTATGATTCTCTTACTGCCAAATGGTTAGCCATCATTTCTTTTTGCTTTCTTTATGGTGTTCTACAAATCGTGGGAGAATTTACAGTTCCTTTAGTTGCAGATGTGTAGTAATGTTACATTGCTTTTCCTTAGGGCATCCTCATGAAGAAATTGGTAGAGACTGGGGGCGAAATGAAGACACGCAGTAAAGATTTGTAGGTCATTTTACTGTTCATTGAGCACACTTCAATTTCGAGAACATAGTGTTCAAACGCAATCGCTGATTGTGTTTCCATCTTGTCGTTCCCTTTCACAGAGGAACCGGCGTGATTCAGCTATAGCAGGGAATATTCACTCTGGGTCCATCGAGGTTCATTTTCAAAATATCGATAACGGGTGTTAACAAGGAAACAATACAACTTACTTAAGGCAGGATTGGATTGTCTCTAACATCACATCACCGTATTTTTACAGCGACGAGAACATTGTCAAGTTAACGATTTACTACGAAGAACTGAATTACGAAAACGTGGTAACTTCGGAATCATACCCGGTAATACTCTAACTGTCTTAGACTAATGTCTCTTAGATTGGGACACCTGTTCTACAAAACACTAACGGCTAATAGTGATAGCAATAGCGGTGAGATCGGGTACCAAATCTGTGTCTCACAGATGGCGGCTAGTGGTATGCGAGCCAAACTTTCATGAACTGGGCAGGGATGAACAGTTACATGTGTAGCACCCGGGATGTGTCTCCTTAGTAAGATGTAACGATGATGTTTTTTTGCCGGTGCAACAAATGCGTCCCGTGGACAAGATGGAAAATCAGACCAGCAGAGCCCAGTTTTTTATCGTCCTAACTCAACTCCATGATTCTGGTACCTTTCTTTTACAGATCGACAAGTTGTTGAGCGACTTTGGTGGACTGGTTGGTCTTTGGCTCGGCGCCTCCTTCATTACATTACTGGAAATAGGGGCATTCTTAGGCGACGTCTTTGGTCACATCGCAAGGAATTGTTGCAAGAAAGACGCTGACAAGGTCCAGCCGATTATTCATGAGTGGAAAAAGAAGGCGAATGTGAACGTGGAGCCCCAGATGAAAGGACCAAAGAAAGGTCATCTTGGATTCGAAAACAAAGTTTTTGACATTCGTGAATCAAACTGGTAAAACCAAAGTCGACCACCTGAATGCCATTGCTACGGCAGTTGCAAAATAGTAGCGAGTAAGCCCGCAAGTGTAAAATTTATGTAGCCAATATGACACATCACTCCGGTATGGAAGAAGCACAGACTTTTTTATGCCTCTAGTGAAGTTCGTGCACATCTCAGCTCGTGCATCGTTTCTCTGTAGGCGGCCATGTCGATTTAGAGGAATCAGTTGAGAGGAATCGGGCTGGAAAATCCTGAAAATCACCGTAAGATAAAGTATAAATTATCAAAGTACATATTGTCTTTTCTGTAATCTCTACAAGATAGTGCGTGAGGAAGACCCCGGTTGTGGTCGAATATTTGCACGTGTCCGAGACGACTTTTCTTATTTTGTGTGTCGCTCTTTGTTTTGGATATAAATTATCAGAATACATGTATAGTAGTCTGTAATGGTTCCATCTGCGTCCAGATTAGCTATATAATAAAAAATCTTGAGGCTATGGTACTGCACTTATCACGAATATATACGGTATCCACAATCACAATACATAGAATGTACCTACACTGCATGTCATCCGTCCAGATAGCCTACACACAGGGTGACTTTCTCAGAGGTCTGTACTAGGTTGTCACGTATCAATATGCAAAAAAATTTACACTTCTGGTAGCTCGACTTGAAAGTGCCAGCCTGAAGAAGACCCCGGTTGGAGTCGAAAATTTGCAAGATTCTGGCAGTCGACTTCCCGTTTATTATCATTATGCAATGTATTCATTCCCCTCGGAAAGAAAAAAAGACTTTTGTTGAAGAATAAATATTCGTTTCGTTATCGTTCGATTTCTTCGGTTCTCAGTTTGTACCTATTCTCGACTTCATAGTTCCAGCTACAAGACCAGGAAGGCCATTTTCGTCCCAGACATTTGAAGGGGGATAATAATAGAAGAGATAATCGTCTCCATTGAGATCATTCCGAGACAAGGACACAAATGACTTAATAAACAAAGGGGTGGGTGAATAACCAGGCGACCTACCGCAAGACCTGAAAGTAACTTTATTCAGGACAGAGTGCGGATAATGACAATGCCGCATGACTACGACAATTTTGGAAACATCCCGGGGGCCCAAGTGTCTTTGTATTATACGGGTGGCTGCATTCTAAATGAGAACTTTTACACCAAAGACTCGAGTATGTTGCTGGTCAGGAGTAGCACAACTCCATAAGCTTGACTTCAGTCCCAGTTGCATGTATTTTAGGCAACTACAACAAAGCAACCGACAAAGAAATATAGGGCCGATTTCACAAAGGGTGTTTAAGACTTAGACGCGTGAAACTTCATCAAATGCATAGTGGAAGTGCGTGCATTAAGTGAAGTTACACATGTCTAAGTCTTAAACACCCTTTGTGAAATTGGCCCATGGGGGCAACGTTATAAGAAAAGACGGGTTTCGGCCTCGATTTAGTGTCTGCTCTAACACACAATCGACGAGTCATGAGACCATTAGCCACATTTTGACACCGGCAATTTGAGATGGTCTCATTGCAGGTGTACATGCCATCCATAAGATCTAAAACAGGATAGGTTTCAGCGAGTAAGCTACATGTAAACCGGACAATGACTCCAATTTCTCAATCTATTTGAGAACATTTCGTGATACCAGTATTAACTCAATGAAAAGGGACTGATTTATCACTTTCCACTTTTTTTAACCCCCGCTAAATCCATTAACGAGGGAAGGCCCATTATCTCCTTATTCTGATTGGATGACGATTGAGTCGTCCAAAAAAGACCGATTTTTATTAAGGATTTTACTCAGCAAACATTACAGGATTGGAAAAAAGAACTCTCACAATTCCAGGATTTGGGGATCATTCAGTGAAAATATTTTACGAAATATAAATGTTCACACACCCTGTGACCTGAGTGTTGGCATTTAACGCTTCTGGGGCCGTATTTATGAAGCCTTCGCAACTCTGCGTTCACGCAAATCTATTGTAAGGCAGTCAGTGAACAATAGATTTGCGTGAACGCAAAGTTGCGAAGGCTTCATAAATGTGGCCCCTGGACCGGGAGTACATGTACGTACGTACACTGTACCTGTGGGCGCGCCGGTTAACGGCGACATTTCCTCCCCAGAAAGTGCTTAAGCAGCCTTGAAATACTGACTCCTGTGACTATCGAAAAACAGTAAACAACTTGTTCAGATCCGTAATGTCACTCACCAAGAAAGGCGTGTTTACCTTTTCAGTGCAATGTTGACATTAAGGCCCGTATTCAATAAGGGTGATCATCGCACGTTTACGGGTGTTTTGGCCTAATCAGCGTACAAATTCTGCATTACACAGGTTAAAGGCCTAGAAAACTATTGTCTGATGTCTGTACGGTGGTTCACCAGTGGCGTTTACCCGCAGGATAATCACACGCGTCTAACTATCCTGCGTCTAAGTCAAAGAGCATGAAGGAAATGTTGAACGATCAGGAAGGCTTGTCTAGAATTTTTCCAACACTTTCTATTGTCCTCCCACACTAAGACGCAGGAATGTTAGACGCGTGTAATCATCGTGTGGGTAAAATGCCAGGGATCAGACAACTTACAGAACGTAGAACAATAGTTTCTAGGCCTATAACCTGTGTAATGCAGAATTTGTACGCTGATTTAGCTAAACGCCCTTATTGAATACGGGCCTAAGTTTTTGGCATACACGATTAAAATCGAGAAGCCGTCTTTCTAGTGAGTTTTGCGTCACACAAACACACACACCAATGTGAACACAAATAAGTCTGAGCTAAGGATGTAAAATGTTTAACAGTCAATTGTATCCAAAGTGCAAATATATACATGCAGGACTGCCTTTTTCAAAGTAAGAATTTCGCTCGCACCTGGAATAGCTAGATTAGTTATTCCACGCAATTACAGAAACTAGTACTTCAAATGCATTTTGTGGAAGCCAAAATGTGTGTGTACACAAAGCAATAACGGCAATTAGCCGTTCTTCCTTTTGTAGCTTTTCATACCGACTGAACATTAAAAAATATCATTTCATACGTCCATCAAATAGCGAAAGACGACATCTCCCATACATATGCAAGCCAATTGTTTCGATCATTCCACAGCGCAGACACGACATTAGTATGTTAACTGATTTCCCCCAAATACATGTAAGCTACATGTAAGGTCTTCTCAACAAAGTTTGCCATTGACATGCAGTGCATTAATTGCGTCAGATGCCAAGCCTTCTGGCGCGAACTCCGCATTTTAGTGTCTTTTCCTAACAGCCACATTGTCCTGCATGGACAAAACCCTCCTCCCCAGCTGTTGGTCAAAAGGATACCGCAGGAATCCTTCACAGAGACGGTGATGAAGTTACACGAAATGCTTTGCATTTAGATCAAGTATATATCTTCTTGGCGAACCTCCCGGAGGAACATCTTTTTGCGGAATGAGAGCTTTGTTCCTGATTACAGCAGATTTCGTCATATTCAATCACGACACAAAGATCTGCCCGTCACAGTTCATGGCCACTGCACGAAAGAAACACACCCATCATGCCCTCGCGGCATGTCTCTCGCTTGGAAGTCCTTGGACCCTCCGGCGAAAATTTCGGATAAAGGAAAAAGAGCGTTGGATGTAATCTGCTACTGGATTTTTCTAAATTTGCATAGTACCAAAAATTCATAAGCGATCGCTCGCTTTATGAATTTTTGATAGTAATTTTGTATACACCAGTAGTTCTTCGTAATAGAAAACACCGTGTGGAGCTGATCGGTTCAATGATTTTCTCAAACTCTACAGTTATCGTAATCCTCTTCAAAGATTAATAATTAACTTTACATGTAGATCCCATTACCAACCAAAGGCTTAAACGATCAGACAACTTATAGGAAATTATGAGGTTAGTCCTCCTTGTGTTGACAAAAGTTATTGATGCCAGTGTTAATTAACTTTATAGTTCTCATTCAAAGTTCATGAAGTGCTCCATTGAGACTTACGCCCCACACAAAATCGCCGACGTACAGCCTTTTGAGCCAAATTTTGACTGAAGAAAACCACACAAATCGATTGTTTCAATACCGTAAAGGCAAGCGAGGGTCGGTTATCAGCATGTCACACACGATAAGTGATAATTTGGCGACATAAAACCGCACCAGATCATGTAAGGATCTGCAACAGCCTATCTGTCTGACGCAAAGGCTTTGTGAGTAGCAAAGTGTAATGCATATCAAAAAGGTTGTTACCGTTCTGACATGTCTGTTGAGATACCAGCTCCGGGACTGAAAACCCACGTAAACGTTAAACGTCTACATAATAGCGGCGACAGTTGTTTCAAGAAAGCCCGCCTTTCGCCAAGCACTCAAAGGAGGGTAAACAAACGACCCGCACCAGTTCAAGCCAAAAGCATTGGTGAGCGGAGGCCGCGCGGGTTGGGCACGTGGAGTCAGTTAACCACCTGAGGAATCTACTATTTCCGTATAGCAAGATTTGCTAATTACCATCCTTTGCAGTCTACCTGGCTCAAATAAGCTTTGCTACAATTTCCTAGCAAGAGGACGAGAAATTTAAGCATTTGAACTGGAGTTGCAGGTGCTCGTTTTGCGTGTTAACCCGGCAATCGACTTTCTTCTGATATGGATAAACCGGATATTGGTTAACCTGTGGATGGACCAAGTGCTGTTTGAATGGATCCAGCAAGCGTTAGGTGCCTTTTGCTACTTTTGGCGGTGGTGACATCGGTAAGTTTATATTTTATAATGGGGACTCGCTCACTTAACCGTTTTCGAGGTACTTGTTGCTCGTTGAGATACTTTAACAATCCCTTGACCTTGATGCAAGAATGTCTGGTTCTGTCGGATATTTCACTTTGCCCCTGTGTCCCATTGGAGTCATTTGACGGTGACTTCAAGACATCATGATGTAAGAATGTTTGTTTTTTATGATACCCTCAAATTATATCGTGATGAACGAATGTATGGTTTTTATTGGACAGTTCACTTTGAAATGGTCCATGTGTCACTTTTGAGTAATTTGATGATGCCCTCAAAATATAAAGACGCATCAAACTATGATGGATCATTTTCTGTATCGCTGGCTCCATAATGAAGCTAGTCCATTCTTTTACCAATCATATCTAACCTACATACACTCTTAGTTCTCTTAGTCACAGTGAACAACAAGAGAAATAATAAAGAAAATGCATAAAGAATTTCCTGCATGGAATCATTTAAATTTTTTTGAACACACAAACGGCCCGTTAGGATACAGAAACTAGGAGGAAAGGTTAATTCTAATACATGTACTACAATACAACATACAATATACATGTAACTGAAAACTTTCTGCCTGGAATCATTTTAATATTTTAAAAATACAATCGTTTCAATTTAGGATACATACAGAAACTATTAGTAGAGAAAGGTGTTTCAAATATAGTACAATTATCACATTGTGCAAGCAAAGGTCATTCCTATTTGCTAAAATCATTTGAAATTTTAAGTTGTTTGTCAGTAGATGTGATTTATCAGTTTAAATCTGTGGAGGTCCACGTCCTAAATAAAGCAAGCGCATGACATTTATAAAGACATGGGTAATGAATAGGACAAACCAGTTGAAGGGTGTTCAAGTACGTTTGGTGAACAACAATCATCTCGGAGCAAACATAAAGATCTTTCTACTCCATCCGCTACAGTAAGATTTGCTTCACCGATTTCGAAACGGCCCATCAATAATTATATGTATACTACAGAATTATGAACATTGATCAAGTCAATGTGGGTTGGCTGACGAGTATTTCCTGCGATTCATTATTGTGATCGACTTCGACTTGATAATTGCGGCAGCCTGTGATCATTGGTACAAAACGCCGATTTGCCGGAAGCCCCGAGGTCATTAAAGGACAGTACAAAAAGTACATGTGCAACGTTGCAATGATGATTAAAATACTCAGTGACAACCTGTTCCTTCCAATGTCACGTTTTTCTTCTAAAGCCACGAAGACTACGTTCCATTCTGGTCAATCCATCGTCCCGCATTTACCGTCCGAGGTGGGTGCATGTTGCTTTCGCTGTTCAGAGAGCAAAGGCTTTGATCGGTCATTGCGACACATGCGCATATTACGCTGGCCGAAGTAAGAACTCTGCTGCGGCGCTAGGCACGCACAAGGCATCTTGCATGACCTTCGAAAGCCGCAAATGAGGCTGGCCAACGAGAGCAAACATTTCATTGAAGGTAAACGTTGGAAAGTATACTGGCGGTGGTGCCGGTTGTGAGAGGTCCTGGGTTCGAATCCCGCAATATCTCCGACGGACGTGTTGGCACTTGCGACAGTTTAAACTATCGGAGGTTTGTTGGTTATGTTTATAACACACTCCTGAAGCGTACGACTTTCACACCCTCATGGCGTTGTCGTTGATTTGCGTACAAGTCATGTATTTCGTACGTTCTTGAGTTCTTTTACAGTGCCGGTATATAATAGCACTGTTTATGAAAAATACACTTAAGTCTAGATTACACGCGAGAAGTAGGCTCCTATTCTTACACTACAGCGTAATCTAATAGTAAAGTATGTTCTGACGTTCTGAACTTGATACCCACAAGACCTACACCAGAATTCTTGACAAATGATTGATCCTCTTCGTAAGATGTAAGGTTCTTTTCCAAAGGAAAAATAGCCAATTACGCATGCGCGAATAGAAAATACTGGAATCCCTCCATTTTGAATCGTATTTTCCACTCAAAACAGGTATACTAATTTGCAAGGTAAAGAGAATAGGCCTAGCCTTGAACGAAAAATATTCGAGCCTGTATACATGTACAGTACATGTATCTTGTTATTCAGAACGTTCATTTCGACAGTAAAATACACATATACTTGTGACGAAACGACTTAATCTGGCATGCTAACATTACATCAGCAAGTCGTATTCCGGAAAGGTTGGTAATATTATGTCGCGGGGCGATTTGACAGGTTGACTTTAACGCCGGTTCGCGTAGTCAACTACAGTCAATTATCAAGTCTCTCATTACTTTAATGGTATGGACATACATGTATACCAACACGTTGTCAAATCATGAAGCTTGAATTTACTCAAAATATTTACATGTACTAGGTAATTCAGACGAAGAATCCTTCGTCCAACTTCGACGCCTCTGATCAGTTTACTATGGAATAGCTGTAACGTAGGCTTGGAAATCATTGTTTGTCAAATTAGTTCGAGTTTAAGAGTTCATGTTCTCGTATGGTCAAGGTATACATAAGAAATCGTGACGAAGATGAACGCGAAACAAAATAAATGACAAATCACGGACAGTAAAAAAGTGCCAGAATGAAGATGAAATGACGTAGGCCTAACATTACCCCGTTCAAGAGGTAATTGTCCACTCAAATTTTATCGCTTCATCCAAAATGATGGTTATTATGCTTTCAAGAATTTCAACACCACCAATCTTGAGAAATAATTAAGGCATTTGTCTCCTGATCAAAGGATGTCGGAGCAATTCGAGAAACGAATTGAAATGAAAGTAAATAATTTACTATCATGTACACGAGTAGTTGTTCTTATACTAGGAACAATCATTTTCTTACATACAACAACGTGATAGGTTTTTTTCCAGTGAAGTATTTCACACCTATCAGGATTGTAAATCACGTAAATAGTGAACAGGTGAAAGGTAAGTTTATCCCCGACAGACTCACGCTACGGTGAAAGTAAAACATAAACTGAGTTTTTTAAAGGGTAAGGGTCATACGTCATGTCTGTAATCACATACTAGTATTGTGACATTACCATTCATGCCATTAATATCGTTGAAAATATCACACTTGGAATTTAATACGACTGCTAATTCATTATTAGATTTAATAAAAGGCCTACGCTAAACCCAATTGTATGGCTTCACGACAAGACATTATTGACAAGAACATATAAGTTGTAGTTTCTTGGGGACGTGGCGAAGGAATAACCATTGAAATTAAGAATTGGACACATATAAGTACCCTCATTCGAACTCGCCTCTCGCAAGGCATTAGGTTACCAATTACCATTTTAAACGGTTGAGAGAATGAACGTTGATGAAAATAACCGGAATAACCTCGCCAATCACCACCGGAAAGGTTATTCTCTCATTTCAACAAAGGTCAGGTGGGTTGTTCTTGTTCTCTAATCGTTGAACAAGCATCTCTGCTCTTATGCAGCAAGTCTACGTAGGCCTTATGTACAGTAGTATATACCCGCTGATTATTTTTAACTGCTTTTGTGGCAAATTTTTACATCATTCATGAAAAAGTTACGTACAAAAAACCTCATCACCAACAGATTGCTGCCCCTCAATTAGCATATGATTTGACGGGGGTAGTTTTCCGCTGGTCTGTTCGCGCGAAATCGAACACCGAACGTCGGAGACATTCGGAAGTTTCCGTGGATGATTTGACCACTCGTTTTCATATTCAATCTGAATGCAAACGTTATATCTTTCGTTTTAGAGATAGAGAAGGGGTGGTTCCACCTATTTTTTCCGCGAATCTGCCGGCCACACATCTTCGATCGAGATCACGGCTCTCTCTTTAAAAAATCAATTTGACAGTATAATTTCTGTAATTCTTCTTGCAGCGCAAATGGGATGCTCTGGAGAGATAATGCCTCCAGAAAAGGCTTGTGAAAGCATCCGAAAAATGATTTTTACTTTCTATGTCTCTTTCACGTCTTTCACCATCGCTTTTAGGTTCATGCGGTGAAAGATGTTGCATATGTCAACTACGTAACGACTTGGACAGCATGGTCAGGTTGGTCAGCTTGTGCACCCTGTGGTCAGAGCACTATAAGGCGGTACAGAGAGTGTGTCGGACAGTTGGAGGACCACACCGTGTTCAGAGTGAAGACAGAAGAATGTCCGGGCATAAACCGTACATCCAAAATCTGTGAGAGAAAGGTACGTACGTTGCAGCCAATGGTGCTGTTTTCAAAAATAATCGACGTAGTTTGGGAGTTTAAGTTTCATGGCCGAAGCGTTGAAGAAGGTATTTAGTTTTAAAGGCATCAATGCTTCACGGATTACTTGAATCGGCAGCCATCAATCACTAATAGGCCTACTTTGTAAACCATTAGGTTGGGTTCACTGATACTGATGCTACATGTAGATGCTATCTCGAAGGTGGTATAGACAACTCTTAAGTCCAGGTAATGTTTAACCAACGTTCAGGAAACCTGGTCAGTTGCTTGAATGCAACAGGATTCCTTGGCTCAACAATGATACCGCGGTGTTTATCCCCAAGGGAAACATTTGTAAGCTTGCTCGTACTAAACCATCGTTTACAAATTACTTGGCACTGGTGCAAGAATTAGGTAAAACATTGAGATAAAAGCAGCCCATCTTCCTCTGCATATGAATGAGTCTTACCCCACAGAAGCCGTACGGCAGCTTTGATGTACATGGTGTATGGTCAGTATGGCCATTTATTTCATTAGGGTTCAAGAAAAAATTCGCCGTTTTTCACTAGAGAAAGACGCATTGTCGTTGATTCTTCGCAAACTGCCCATGGAAGCTGTTCGTGGCAACCACTTCAGACCACGTTTGTTTTGTTGCTGTCAACAGAGTACATGTATTTGTGTCTGCAGTTAAACATACCGGTAACCTAAACTCTGCCTGTTTTCCTACCCACAGCCATGCGTCCGTCGGCCAACATCATCTCGTGAATATCAGTGCTATCAAAAATCACGGGAGGGACAAGTACCCCAACACTTCCGAAAAGTAGTGTGGAATCCCTATATTGTAGGTGTGTAAACAGTAGTAACAACGCGTCACACGGAATGGATCGACGGATTCTACAAGTTCTTGCCCTTGGAACGTCATACATGTATCATCAAGAAACAAAGAAAAAATATTGAAGTCTGAACTATCACTTAACGTCATTGGAGCACTTCTGGCCGTGTGGGTGCGAACTGCATCGCTCAAGACTGACCACTGGGGGTTTGATCAGCTCCTGGTACACACGTCTGGAACACAAATCTCCTAAGTACATGTACATGTACACGTACATGTATAAACTTCTCCCACCATCAACTGAGGAGGCTCTTTATAGTCTCTCTCCATGTTGTCATTTACTTCACTACATGTAGGCCTACCTCTTCCTCATTCAGATGCTTACCCATGTGAGCTGTTCTGTCAGCCAGAGGGCTTCAACAACTTCTGGAGCTTTGGAGACGTCACTGATAATTCAGAGTGCCGCACCATTCAATCGAAAGATGGAGTATGTATTAAGGGGAAGTGCCTGGTAAGTAGGGATTTGCCATTTTGAACCGACTTCTGGTTTCGCAAGTTACGTTTGCCATTGCTGATGCATGTGATTTGCCATTGCTGATGCATATGATTAATGCTGACTGATTGTCCTCGACTAGGGCCTAATATCTCCTGATTTCAGGAGGTTGGTTGTGATGGAGCGACACTATCAAAGGCCACGTTAGACATGTGCCTGATATGTGGAGGAGAAAACAGAAGCTGTAACTACATAAGCGATGAATTCAGGGAAGTGAAGCCACCAGGTAAATGGATTTCTTGCAGAGCAATCAGCAAAGACGAAAAAGAAGACACCAAAATTCATCAAATAGAAAATGGTTATGGTAACACGAGCGTGTGGACTGATGGATCAAGCTGAGTTATTAGCGAATTGATCACCTGGGATCCACGTTTTGCTGGGTATTTGATACCATTCACATAACGAGTTGGTTTTAGTGCAGATCTACGTGTAACTCAGAAGGAATGCTCAACTCAAAGAATGGCGACATTGCCAACAGCACCTTCGACATCGATGCCATGTTGATTCCGTGTAGGCCTAATATGAACCTGTTCCTTTTGATCAGGCAAACTTGGCTACTCAGATGTCGTGACGCTACCTAAAGGGGCAACCAATGTTGATATCACGGACAGTAAAAACGTCATAGGTAAGTAACTCTACTTTACAAGACCTGTCGAACCAGTACTGATGTTTGCCTCATCACCACTCATTCAGGAGGATGGTAGACGTGGTGGCCTTTAATGAGAGTAGTGCTTACGGGTTTGATTCGTAGTGTATATTTGCTTTGTTTCTTTACACTGAGCTTCATATAACCGCAATACATCGCGAAAAATACTAAAGGTGTTTACACATGTACATGTACATGTACTGTTTTGTGCTCTGTGTGATATTCTATCAGGTCTGCTGGGGTGAAATTTTCCCAGTATCTAAATTGCGTATTCAACATGTCATCATACATGTATATCATTCGCGTATTCAATACGTCATGTTCAACTATGGTATCTGTTCTTTCCTTTCATTTGTCATAATATAGCCACACAACTCTACGTCCACGAAAACATTCTGGGTAAGTTAAATGATAGATATGTATGCATCCAATCCCAATGTCAGTCACAACCAGTTTAAACCATCAGCTGCCTTGAGCGAAAAAGGTTCCCTTGAAGAATGACATTCGTACTGCTTTGCTTCATAGAACACAGGCAGAACACCCAACAGATTTACACAAATCAAATACCGGACCGTAACTTCACTTTATGACAGCGTACTTTGTATCCCCCACTTTGATCAGTCCCCTGCCGCCGTATTTCCGGCCCAACAGCTTGCAAGTCCACCTACAAATGTCTAACGGTATAGTAATCGTCATATCGTTACCGCTTGTTTTACTAATTGGTAGCATAACACCATCGACCCTGCCAATGCTTCAAACATGCACCAAACAGTTGACAGGAGGTTCCAAAACTTCAACACCACCTCGTCGGGGCCAACTCGGGGCCTGAGATGAAAGTACCGATGTCTCAACAGCGCCACCAGTCCGTATTGATGCAGGCACGCTAAAATCACATATCGAAATACCAAAACACCACAGCTTTGTTATTCCATTTTCCAGGCCTTCAAGACTCAAGCAAATTCTACCTCTTAAATTCGTATCGATGGTATGGATTCAAGGGTCCGTTAAAGTTAGCAGGTGCGGCCGTCAAGTTCTACTTCACGAAAGATGGAGAGAAGTCAGTCCATATTGTCGGCCCTCTTATAGAACCATTACTAGTTATGGTAAGGCTTTATTGGATTAGTACTAAAATGAAAGTCACATCCTGTACCCGACCTGTCGGTCCTTAGTGATGCCAGGGTATAACAACACATCTCAATCCCTGGATTCACCTTAGGCATAGGGGAGACCGGGGCTGGTTGTAACACTTTTTCTTTTGAGGTCGATTACTTCCTAATTACAGGAGGTATTTATAACCTGCTTGGTCTTTTGAATATTTGATATCAATGGTCACTTGTGCACTAAACAAATTTTAGCCATCTCTATCCATGTCTCTGAAAAATGGGTCCAAAGTCGAGTGGTACCACCTGCCCCGTCAAAAAATTTCGGGGTTGGTTGTAACACATCTCATAATGTGAGCATGGCAAATTTCCCTTTACTTCTTCATGTGTTTTTCAAAACGACACGGGTATTTGTCTCCTAAATAAACTTCTAAACACAGCAAATCCGTTCTTCTTACAAAAAATAATCGATTGAACAGTCTATAACGATGAGGGGTGAGGATTGATGAAAACCTTAATTTTGCCTATCTCCAAGTGGTGAGGTAAGCAATTTGGTTTTTTGCCATTTTATCAAAACCTGAAAAAGTGAGATAGGCAAATATCTTAGCAGGGTGACGATGTTACCATGTTTGTTACAACCAACCCCACCTATAGTTCAGGTCAAATGTGGGCTGCAATACCAAAGCATGTGGAAGTGGGCCTTATCACTCTGGACCAGTTGTACAGGCTTTACATCATTATTCAAATAGTATCCAAACAAACTTCTAAAACTGCACAGGCAGTGAAGCAGAAGAGATTTTCTGATCAGGTCATTTTTTACTTTCATGTACTAAAAAAGGTTTTTGTCGATTTTTTGGAAAGTCAATTCGGACATTCAGATGCCCTTTGGTACAAAGGTGGCCGGTATCAATGTCAATATATGTGAGGAAACTCAGCCCTTCCCAGTGGATATTCAAGGAAATATTAGCTCTGTTACAACCTACCCCTGTTACAACCAGCCCCGGTCTCCCCTACGATTTAGTTGACCAACATGTACACTTGTAGCCTAGTGAATTGCTCGCGATGTTTTGCCAAGATTTTGTTAATTCTCAAATACATGTATTCCTTGAAAGGTTCTGCAAACCAATCCCTACCTCCACCTCAAATACGGATATTGGTTGAGCGATGCTGCCAGACAACTTCAGAGGGACTCGCAACCCGAACCGAAAACTACATCAGCGACAAAGGCAGCATCTTATCAACTACGAGCGCTTGGTTACGCGTCACGAACTAAGGTCAAGTCCGAAGATAAAAAAACAGATGACAACGAGGTGACCTTAGAACGGAAAGAGAGAAGAAGAAAGTACAGAAAGAAGAAAGGTTCAAAAGGACAGAAGTGCCTCAGTAGACCGAGGGATGTCGATGGTATCTTTTTTAGCCTTATCTTCATAGCATAAATTTCATTGTCATGTACAGTACATGTACGACCCACAAACAGCTCTTGTCGCAAGTGACTTCCGAAAGTTGTCGATCATCTTTTACCATCAGTAATACGCCACCATGTGCGGTGTGTTTGTCGAAAATGACCACAAGATCATTGTACTAATCACGTACACTTATATACGTTCATATTGTACCATTTCTTTTCAGGTAAGATTATAAAATTCAAATCAAAGTTAGCAAAGCTCCAGTACATCTACTGCCAAAGTGAATTCGGTAAGTTTTTTGCGACAGAGAAACGGTATAATGTGAATGAGGAATGTGAACGCTGCCACTTTCAATTGCCGGTTTTGTGGGGATAGATACTTATTATGACTATATACCGTCAGCTAATACCGTACTATTATTTTTTTAGTTGGCATAGTGACGATCGTCAGTAAACGGCGGTACCGTCGTGAAACACAATACGAGGTGGACCTGAAGAGCACATTCAAAAATTCCGTATCAATGGTAAAGAGGGAATTCTTGTGGCGAGACAAAAACTGTCGAGGTGTCAAGCTCAGGACGGGAAAGGACTACTTTGTGATGATCAGGACGCGGACTGATATGAAAAAACGACTAACACGTTTTACGATAGACGAGGAAAGCTTCGTGCGAAAGTATACGGAAAAATCGGGCAGGTTATTACGAGCAGCTGTTTCGGGGGTGAAATGTAATAGGCGATGAGACATTTTTTTGTTCGTAATCGAATTGACGCCGAACTCCTATGCCCCAATCACACTGAGCTAGTTCTCAGTACGTTCTTGAAAATTTTGCCGAACGGGCCCAAACTGTGTGCGAACGGAGTGGACGTAGTGGCAACTTTTTAAGGTCTTTTTACGAACTTCATGGGCGGGAAGGGTGCTCCAGAACATCGATCACTATTTGGCCAAGGGTTAGGGGCCTACACGTTCTTGGCCGTTTTACGATTTTTTAGGACGGGGCAGGGCGTTTTGAGAACTACTTTAGTGTGACAGGCCCTTAGGAGTTCGGATATTTAAAATATCCGATACATCTGCAATGAACATTAAATTAAAATTCATCAGATGCGAGTTAAAAATCAATTGATTAGCTGAATAATCAATTTGCTAAGTACATGGTTTTGATTAAACCGATGACGTTCGAGGCAATGGGCGAAAGAGCGAGATGAAAGGAACGCGGACATGCATCGCTTCCTATCTGTGACATCCTATAAAACCATGCAAACTCTCCAACAGTGCCGATTTTCTCCACTACGTTACACAAATAGACACTGTCATCGACCGGTCGCCGCCATTGACCGCATCGCTCCTCCTAAAAGAGTTACCGTTAGGAGCCTGATCACAATTGGTAGATATTTTTCCATTTATCCTTCCGTTGCACTACTTTTGAAGATGGTAACCTTCGAACGATACTAGAGGGTGTTGGTTGAACCTCGTCCCAAGACCCTCTAGTGTCAAGATTGAAAACCATGGAGTGTCAGCAATGAAGCGGCCGATGCAGCTGAAGGGAAGCTTGTTGCGCGCCGCGACATGCACGGGGCGTTCGTGCTCCTGTGTGCATTCATCATGTACCGTCATGCATAACACAGAGGACGTTGTCCGATGCACAGAAGGCTACACAAATCGACCGACGACTTCTCCCAGTTGAACCCATGAGAAGATAATTGTACATTCCTCATAGACTCACGACATCTCCTTGTAGTAATCCATGAACTTACCTTGCTGTTATCTGCTCCAAAATGACGGATTTGCAAGAGAAAACGGGGAATGGATTGGACTTCTTCATCCGACCAATATTTGAAATGGACGCCAGTAAGTCACGTGACCACTGCGACACGACGATTACGTCATGCTACATGTATTATGAACTGAACATACCTTTTTTGCACCATACAATACCTTGCATAGTTTTTTCTTCTCGGAGGCAATCTATTAAACTATCAGCACAATCTCATTACAAATGCTATAAATAATTTCGTGAAGTGTTGAAAGTGAATAGCGAGGATGACAATCTCACAATAGCAAGGAGAATTTCGAAAATGAAAGTTCTTTAGTTAATTGCAATTAACATAAACGAAAAATAACGTAATAACGTAAAAGGAAATCTGATATGCATGATGTCTTTGACCTTTTTAGTTGAGTTTATATTAGCTGGATATTTGATGTGATCTCGTCTATTAGGCCTATAATTATGTTCATCACACTCTCAGTATAAAGTAGGGAGATATATCAACCGGGTGGGAGACGAGTTTTCAGCTGGAGATTCATTTTCCCTACACTACTGAAGTTGACTGTTGTTGATGTTCCAGGGAACACAAAGATCCTCTTGGAAATATAGGACACTTAATATCCATTCGAGAGTTGGAAAGGAGAAGGAAGGATAATGGAAATGAAATTTGGATGTGAATTTTTTTTCATCTGTACAGCAATTGCTACGATTGGCACGCAAGTTTCTTACGGAGAAGTACGATTTTGCAAAGGGGCAAAAACGTATGGCGTCACCTATAAAGAGCTCACTTCCGCTACAGGAAGTCTAAGTTCGCACACATATCAAGTGGTAGTGCTTTTGGGAGAAAGGTACAAGATCACGACGCCAGGAAATTTAATCGGTTGGGGATATTATACACTTGGGGTGGGTGAGTTCTACCTTGATTTATTTCGCCTTGATGGGACGAAATACAAAGTAATAAATAAGATTCGTATCGAACCAACGAAAGATGGTCAAGGTAACTACTGGTTTCCAGAGGATTCAACGGTGCAGGTAGGAAGAAAGGATAATCCACATTCATATTGAAATACACGTATTAAGTATTTCTCTCTTTTCTACATAAACTCGTCATATGATAATTATTCTCCAAAAAGGAGAGTCTTGTACCGACAGTAACCTTGAAACTGTTGTTACGTACACTTCGTATTTTCCTTTGGTAAATAAATTCGTACGGCAAACTTACAGTTTCTGCGCTCATTTAGGTGAAGCCCGGTGATCGTCTTGGTGTCCACGGGGTGAGGAACACCAAGAGTAGTTTTTTGGCATACAAGCAGAAGAGCCCAAACTGGGACTTTATCCAGCTAGATACAGCCAATATCGGATTGGAGCGCCGGGGAAATGCAGTTGACAACAACGTCGCCACAGGGGGGCGGATGATGGCGATACAGGCGCATATTTTTCAAAACATAAGGAATGAAGGTAGGATTGGATGGAGAAGTGACTTCTCCGTGTTTTCTTGAAGCTTTGAATTTATTTACACTTTGTTTCAGTATCACCATGCTCGCAATGCATTTTCTCCTGATCCACAACAGACATTTCTTGCATTGGCAAAAAGACCACTGAAGATTCCGAACTGAGGAATGTTCGCAGCAGGTTCGATGTGCTTTATAGCATGTGCTCAGTTTAAATGACCCACTCTGAACATTAAAAAAATTTTAGTACCGGTACGTATACTGCATGTTGACATGAAGAAATAAATGCCTTATTTTCTCATTCCGTTATACTGACCGATAATAAAAAAAGAAAAAAATCCTTAAAACCAGGGGCTGTATGCATAAAACATCTTAAGTGTAAAACTTTCCTTAAACTATTGTTCCAAACAAAAGATAAGGGAAATTTTACACTTAAGATGTTTTATGCATACGACCCCTGGCGTTTAAGAAGTTAACCGTTCTGAACAACGCTCGCATTTCAAATTTCAGCTGACTTTAGTTACTGCAACATGTTCTTCAGAGAGAACACCGAACTGAAGACGTTCAACGCGTTCCTGTACGAGACACACAATGATATGACGGATATTTTGTGCGGCAGGCTCTGTCTCAGGTATCGTCTCTGTATGATGTTCACGTTGAAGACACAAGGTGGGGAATGCAAGTTGTATTCGACGAAATTCAAGACTAAATTAACGGCACCGGAGGTCGCACTTGGCACGGATCAAAAGCTCTACGAAGCGTACTATCCAAAGTGATCTTGATCTTCTTAATTGCCCTGTACTAGTTGTAGTAATCATGTCTTGCTTATGACACAAAGTTCTCTGAACCGTTGTTGTTCATCTTCGATGTTGCCTGTGTACCTTTTCACACCGCATGTTACTCCAACTGCACAGCATTTTGTACAATGGCGGAGTGCCACAGGGCGAATTCTTTTCACCTCATTTGTCGTTGTTCTATTAAATGTTTTAGTTGGAATATAGTTCGTGCGTCACTCTATAAAGTGTATGTACGGCCCTTTCAAATTATTTGTTTCGAAGCTTGAAGTTTTTGTTAATTTTGCAGAATTTTGCGAAGGTTACTTATGTGTTAGCACACTGTGTAGGGAATACGCTGCCCATGAGAGCCCTGAAATTTGAATCAACCTAACAAGAGGGTAATAATACATGTATATAGCGATTTTGACAGAATATTCCTACAAACTTTTAATTGAATGTGAATGTGAATCTGAATTTATTTCATTCGTCGGACACTGAACTCTCAAGTGATAGCTCAAAGATAGTCACTCGAAATTTAGTCGTTATAGCCATGATATTTGACCAAGGGTCGCAGGAAGAGGAAGAGGAAGACCCCAACTGGGGTCGAAAATTTGCAGTTTTCGGGGACGACTTCTGTTTTATATCATTTTATGTGCCGATCGTAGTGCTTTATTTTGGATAGTCTAGATCTAAGAAAACAGTTTCACTCCTTCTGTCAAAAAAACCTCACGCACATTAAACATGTATGTAGATTAATACAGCGATATGTTAGATCTGTCTGATTCCATGCATGGATGTCTTTAAACTCCCTACGCAGTTGTGTACCGCGCCCCCTTCGGTTGTTTGGTCAACAGATGGCGCTGAGAGAGTCGACCATGAGAGCAACCGGTATAAACCAAGCTGGCCTGAAACACTTTTTCATTGGCCGAGCGGTTCGTAGCCATGGTAGCACAAGAACATACGTTGCCAACGGGCCAAAGAGTTCTGAAAGCAGCGTGCTGATAGGCTGTAAAACTCGCGCCAGGCCCTGACCCCATCTGTTGACCAAACGCGGCGACTTCCACGAAGTAAAGCAGTTGTGGAGAGCGAGTAAACCGAAGGGGGCGCGACTCACAACTGCGTAGGGAGTTTAGGATGTCTTTGGCAAATTAGAACTTGTCTCGTTTTTTTTGCGATAGCGATTTTGCTACCATTGTATCATTGACAGTATTGCTGGGCAATCAATCGCGATCGATGAACCCAAACAATATCAAACACATTGCACCATAAACGCTTCGAGCAATTGGTAAATGGCAACACACTTATCGATCACTTCAGGACAATATAATGATTGTTAGTCTGATGAACTGATTCTGTAAAGCATGCGATTCTTGGATGATTTATGATAATCAGCACTATGGTGTGGCTTCAGGATCAGTCGGCGTTTGAAGTCGATTTCTATCACACCCCTGATAGACTTGTGTCTCTCCTGGTTGATGGCATGAGTTTCATTTTACTTCTGTCCCATTCGAATGATACTGCCTTAGTTATCAGGATACACCTTG
This sequence comes from Notospermus geniculatus, assembly GCA_002633025.1. Classification (NCBI taxonomy): domain Eukaryota; kingdom Metazoa; phylum Nemertea; class Pilidiophora; order Heteronemertea; family Lineidae; genus Notospermus; species Notospermus geniculatus. The sequence continues at coordinate 829,551 of NMRB01000001.1, read as the reverse complement.
AGATACATGTACATCATCATCTTCATCAAATAGATTTAAAACATCCATGATGGGAACACATTTATCGGTGACGTGATGACTGGAGTAAACATGGGCTAAAGAGTGTGCGTCTTCGACCGAAGGATGGGCCGGGCATGGATAATTTTACCCGGCGGTACCTTTCGACCTGCATTTGCATAGGATATGCAGAAAAGATCCTAATTTTGAATTCTGGGTTTCGGGAACAACCTTAACCGGGTGATCCACCGTTGCGATTTTGGTTTGAGACGGGGTTGCGTTCCCCCAGTCCTACGACAGACTAACAAATAGTCTCCATCGAATATTGGCTTCGCGGCTTCTTTTTGAGTACTTGTAAGTCCTTCCACGGAGAATTTGCATTCGAATAAAGTTTCATCGACCGCCATCTTGTCATCATATCAGAGCTGCTGATGCAAGCTTTGCAGTGATTTGCTATTTCTGGGACCGGGGAAATCCGTTGAACACGGAATATGGTTTGCTTGCGTGAAGGTCAAGGGAGGAGAAGCCGAGTCTTTACCTGAACTCAGTGAAGATGCGTTCAAGGCGTTAATCGGACAATAAAAATATTTCCCCCTGCCATACCACGGTACGATTTGTAATTATTTGGTCAAGCTTGGCATTTTGCCCATGTTGAAGTAAAGGCGGTGACAGACTATGGCGCGTAAGCAACGCGTCCGGAAACCGGACCGTTCAACCAGCCATGGAGGCGATAACACTGACCGAAACACCCAACGAAGAATCTGATTGGCGGAACGCTTGCAGACTGGCGCTACGCGCCAGTCTGTCACCCCGGCTTTAGGTTGAATATGCAGGCCTAGCACAGCAGTCTGCACACTGAGCCTGTGCACAATGTCACACAGTCTCTCCCCTGACACGGTTTTTTTCTCAACAGAACTCACAGTGCTATTTCGCACCACCGAGATAGCAATTTTGGCCTATTGGAATATATTTCGTGCAAAATAGATTTTATAGATCGAAATTGTTGTTTCTGTGGTTGGCCAACTTGATAGAAATCAGCCTGATCTGAATTTGTAATGATTTGTGAGAATAGTTCGGAAATAGACTACGGAATGAAATGGCCCATGGACCATGTGCTCACCTGTGTGATGTACCAGAAGAACAAATAACAGCGGGTACCCAGACACCTGATCAAACCAAGTCAGAAGATATTAGGTCAAATAGCCACGAAATGTGCCAATGACAAAATTTTGAACTTCGACCTCTGTGGCCTTGAAAAGTAGGTCAAATCAAAAACCCGTTATACATGTACACTACGTCATGTATCCCCATAGATGCAGCCATGATGAAAATTTGGGGACGATCCAGGTGTTAGTTTCGGAATTATTTGAATTTGAGTTTTCGCTTTTGCCACCTGATGGCCAAGCTAAGAATCAAATCGAACCGAAACTTGGTGTCATAGGTCCTCTGACCTCGGGGTATATTAGACTGGTTCCCGGTTCCCGGTCCCAACATAGCTCAACCTTGGTACATATTGTATGCCATATCTATTTTTGATGCCTTTTACTCCCAGGTATCTACATGCATATTGTATGCCATCAAACAGACGAACAGGCCTATTTAGATATTTTTTTTCACTTCCTTCACTTCAGTCGAGTCCGAGATTGTGTCTCGACAAGTGGGAATTGAAGAAAAATGTCGATCGAATTCACCGTCACGCAGTCTCATCACGGCACCCGGAGACTGGTCATATGAATACAGACTAGCAAATGCTTCAGATTTCTACAGCATTGCCTAGTGTATTTGTGTTGCAAAATTCAAGTAAAAGCATTACTAGTCTTTATTCATGATCTCAGACGTTCACGTTCGTCACAGCACACCATGCGCGGTGTGGCGTAGGAATACTGATTCCCTCACAATGCATCACGCTGTCATCGTAGGGCCTGGGAAACATGGAAGGCCTATTGAGTCTGTACGCAGAGCGATGGTTCCTTACTTCAAATCATTGGATGGAAATGCAAGGGCAAACGAACACTCAACTCTGTGACGCCTTCAGTTCAACTACACCAGCAGCGTAGACCCCAAGACTGGAAATGGTGTGACGTCGTTNGACACGGTTTTTTTCTCAACAGAACTCACAGTGCTATTTCGCACCACCGAGATAGCAATTTTGGCCTATTGGAATATATTTCGTGCAAAATAGATTTTATAGATCGAAATTGTTGTTTCTGTGGTTGGCCAACTGGATAGAAATCAGCCTGATCTGAATTTGTAATGATTTGTGAGGATAGCTCGGAAATAGACTACGGAATGAAATGGCCCATGGACCATGTGCTCACCTGTGTGATGTACCAGAAGAACTAATAACAGCGGGTACCCAGACACCTGATCAAACCAAGTCAGAAGATATTAGGTCAAATAGCCACGAAATGTGCCACCAATGACAAAATTTTGAACTTCGACCTCTGCGGCCTTGAAAAGTAGGTCAAATCAAAAACCCATTATACATGTACGTCATGTATCCCCATTAGATGCAGCCATGATGAAAATTTGGAGACGATCCAGGTGTTAGTTTCGGAATTATTTGAATTTGAGTTTTCGCTTTTGCCACCTGGTGGCCAAGCTAAGAATCAAATCGAACCGAAACTTGGTGTCATGGGTCCTCTGACCTCGGGGTATATTAGACTGGTTCCCGGTTCCCGGTCCCAACATAGCTCAACCTTGGTATATTGTATGCCATATCTATTTTTGATGCCTTTTACTCCCGGTATCTACATGCATATTGTATGCCATCAAACAGACGAACAGGCCTATTTAGATATTTTTTTTCACTTCCTTCACTTCAGTCGAGTCCGAGATTGTGTCTCGACAAGTGGGAATTGAAGAAAGAAGTCGATCGAATTCACCGTCACGCAGTCTCATCACGGCACCCAGAGACTGGGTCATATGAATACAGACTAGCAAATGCTTCATATTTCTACAGCATTGCCTAGTGTATTTGTGTTGCAAAATTCAAGTAAAAGCATTACTAGTCTTTATTCATGATCTCAGACGTTCACGTTCGTCACAGCACACCATGCGCGGTGTGGCGTAGGAATACTGATTCCCTCAATGCATCATGCTGTCATCGTAGGGCCTGGGAAACATGGAAGGCCTATTGAGTCTGTACGCAGAGCGATGGTTCCTTACTTCAAATCATTGGATGGAAATGCAAGGGCAAACGAACACTCAACTCTGTGACGCCTTCAGTTCAACTACACCAGCAGCGTAGACCCCAAGACTGGAAATGGTGTGACGTCGTTCGCTAGGCCTACTGGAGCTGAAACAGTTATTGTCGTCCTGGGAAACCTTAATCTTACCCAGCACCAAGCTGGGCAATCCTTTTTCTTACCCACCACTTATATCTGCTGAGCAAAAAGTCAGTCGAGACCGTTTGCTCAGCAGATAGCTCCAGTGTGCGGCAGGCTTTATGCGGATGTCAGGTGGACCTTGCGATGGCACAGAACAGGCGCAGGCTGACTTTTCCGGATCACTTTGCGTCTGAGTCACGACAGCGTGGAACAAATCAGTCGCTGGTGTGACATGACTGCAGTTGCGACTCAGTTACGACGATCGGGATCAGTCGTCGATCCAAAAGATCACAAATCGCAAGAGTTGAACCTATTTAACTTATCCCGACGGGCGTAATCCATTCGCAGGTGACCTGAACACGGTTACGATTCTCTGCGCGCTGATACTGCTTGTTCCACGATGATCATACACATTTTCGTTTTTGTGACCTGACCATGATTGCGACACCAGATGCCGACTGTTCCGTCGTAGCGCAGGCAATCGCACTGTGACCTGACATCCGCATTAAGCCGCTGTCACACGTGCGACAATTTGCGTGCGATTGTATTTTTCTACGTTACGCAAACAATCGCAGAAATTATCGCAGATTTGTCGCAGACGTGTCGCAGAATTGTCGTAAACTTAACGATAATCAGCGTTTTTTTGCGTTCACTTGGGGTTGTTTGCGACAATCTGCGATTATAGCTGCGACAATCTTGCGACAATACGGGTTTTCTGTCTGCAGCCTCTTCAGTCGACACCGATAATTTGGGGTTATAAATGATTTTTTGCGACAATAGTGAGCTTCTGCAAGCGCCCGGTTAGGCTCTACGACGACGTTATCTATTGTGTGAGTGCACCCAAACAATAGATAAACGTAGTCGTATGGCCTAACCGGGCGCTTGCAGAAGCTCACTAATGTGCGATATTTTGCGACAATCTGCAGTTGCTTTGCGATAGGTTGCGACAAGGTTAAATTTTTTGAACATTTCCACAATTTCACGATTATACGCGATTGCGTGCCTGCAGTATTATCGCAAGGTCTGCGATAGTTTGCATTAATTTGCGACAGTACACCTGCGATTGTCTATCGCAATTAAACGCAGGCCAACTGTCGCACGTGTGACAGCGGCTTTAGGTACGCAAATCTTACCCAGTTTGAAATTGGCGCCACGTAGATACCATTGTTGTGGATTGTGATCGCTTCCACAGATACCGCGGTCCACGTCGTGGTCAGCAGTAGGCCTACACATGCAGTAGAGTACACCTCGGAATCAGGTATCTACGTGGTGCCAATTTCAAACTGGGTAAGATTTGCGTACCTTAAGTTTACCCAGGAAGATGGTGGGTAAGAAAAAGGATTACCGAGCTTGTGCTGGGTAAGTTTAAGATTTACCCAGGACGACAATATTACCGTTTCAGCCCTACTGGATCCACCAGCCAACAGAAGGCTAGAGACAAAAACAAATTGTACGATTACTTTTAAAAGGAAGAGAGGAGTTTGCAAATAAAAATGTCCACAATATTTGTTTTAAAATATGTCTCAATCTACATAAACCACCCAGGTTTGGGTGTTTTATACACTGTATCACACTTATGCCTAGGTCACATATCCACCGGGCCCCCTACGATTTTCCCCACCGGCGGCTTGCCGTGGATTTCAGAGACCGTACGGGTCCATTACGAATTTCATGTCTACGGTGTGTGTGGTCACATATTCTACGGTGCCCGGTGAAAATTGGTGGAGAGTAATCGCAAGACCCGTCAACAATCGGCCTAGGTCACATATCCACTCCGGGGCCCGTACGGCGAGTAAAAACAGACATTTTGGCCGATTTTCGCCAATTTCGTACGGTGCCCGGCCGGTTCCCTCACGGTCGCCACGGGCACCGGGACATTTTTCACCAGCCAAACGGGCGCCGCATTGATTAGCTTGCTGCTCCCAATTCTCCCGGCGTTTTCATGTGATCGGTAGGCCGTAGAAAGCCCGTAGAAGGCCCGTAGTGTACCCTGCGGGTCCTGTGCGGGCTCCTGCC
>NMRB01000001.1:799179-822229 GCA_002633025.1 Notospermus geniculatus | reverse complement strand
TATGCAGAAAAGATCCTAATTTTGAATTCTGGGTTTCGGGAACAACCTTAACCGGGTGATCCACCGTTGCGATTTTGGTTTGAGACGGGGTTGCGTTCCCCTAGTCCTACGACAGACTAACAAATAGTCTCCATCGAATATTGGCTTCGCGGCTTCTTTTTGAGTACTTGTAAGTCCTTCCACGGAGAATTTGCATTCGAATAAAGTTTCATCGACCGCCATCTTGTCATCATATCAGAGCTGCTGATGCAAGCTTTGCAGTGATTTGCTATTTCTGGGACCGGGGAAATCCGTTGAACACGGAATATGGTTTGCTTGCGTGAAGGTCAAGGGAGGAGAAGCCGAGTCTTTACCTGAACTCAGTGAAGATGCGTTCAAGGCGTTAATCGGACAATAAAAATATTTCCCCCTGCCATACCACGGTACGATTTGTAATTATTTGGTCAAGCTTGGCATTTTGCCCATGTTGAAGTAAAGGCGGTGACAGACTATGGCGCGTAAGCAACGCGTCCGGAAACCGGACCGTTCAACCAGCCATGGAGGCGATAACACTGACCGAAACACCCAACGAAGAATCTGATTGGCGGAACGCTTGCAGACTGGCGCTACGCGCCAGTCTGTCACCCCGGCTTTAGGTTGAATATGCAGGCCTAGCACAGCAGTCTGCACACTGAGCCTGTGCACAATGTCACACAGTCTCTCCCCTGACACGGTTTTTTTCTCAACAGAACTCACAGTGCTATTTCGCACCACCGAGATAGCAATTTTGGCCTATTGGAATATATTTCGTGCAAAATAGATTTTATAGATCGAAATTGTTGTTTCTGTGGTTGGCCAACTTGATAGAAATCAGCCTGATCTGAATTTGTAATGATTTGTGAGAATAGTTCGGAAATAGACTACGGAATGAAATGGCCCATGGACCATGTGCTCACCTGTGTGATGTACCAGAAGAACAAATAACAGCGGGTACCCAGACACCTGATCAAACCAAGTCAGAAGATATTAGGTCAAATAGCCACGAAATGTGCCAATGACAAAATTTTGAACTTCGACCTCTGTGGCCTTGAAAAGTAGGTCAAATCAAAAACCCGTTATACATGTACACTACGTCATGTATCCCCATAGATGCAGCCATGATGAAAATTTGGGGACGATCCAGGTGTTAGTTTCGGAATTATTTGAATTTGAGTTTTCGCTTTTGCCACCTGATGGCCAAGCTAAGAATCAAATCGAACCGAAACTTGGTGTCATAGGTCCTCTGACCTCGGGGTATATTAGACTGGTTCCCGGTTCCCGGTCCCAACATAGCTCAACCTTGGTACATATTGTATGCCATATCTATTTTTGATGCCTTTTACTCCCAGGTATCTACATGCATATTGTATGCCATCAAACAGACGAACAGGCCTATTTAGATATTTTTTTTCACTTCCTTCACTTCAGTCGAGTCCGAGATTGTGTCTCGACAAGTGGGAATTGAAGAAAAATGTCGATCGAATTCACCGTCACGCAGTCTCATCACGGCACCCGGAGACTGGTCATATGAATACAGACTAGCAAATGCTTCAGATTTCTACAGCATTGCCTAGTGTATTTGTGTTGCAAAATTCAAGTAAAAGCATTACTAGTCTTTATTCATGATCTCAGACGTTCACGTTCGTCACAGCACACCATGCGCGGTGTGGCGTAGGAATACTGATTCCCTCACAATGCATCACGCTGTCATCGTAGGGCCTGGGAAACATGGAAGGCCTATTGAGTCTGTACGCAGAGCGATGGTTCCTTACTTCAAATCATTGGATGGAAATGCAAGGGCAAACGAACACTCAACTCTGTGACGCCTTCAGTTCAACTACACCAGCAGCGTAGACCCCAAGACTGGAAATGGTGTGACGTCGTTCGATAGGCCTACTGGAGCTGAAACGGTTATTGTCGTCCTGGGAAACCTTAATCTTACCCAGCACCAAGCTGGGCAATCCTTTTTCTTACCCACCACTTATATCTGCTGAGCAAAAAGTCAGTCGAGACCGTTTGCTCAGCAGGAGGCTCGCGTGTGCGCGTTTTTTCCGGGGAGTTTTCTGCCACGCGAGGCTGAAAACTCACCGAAAAATATGCGCACATGCGAGTTACGCAAACAATCGCAGAAATCGCAGATTTGTCGCAGACGTGTCGCAGAATTGTCGTAAAATTAAGCGGGTGATCCACTGTTGCGATTTTGGCTTGAGACGGGGTTGCGTTCCCTTGTGGTTACCTTATATGGCAATCGGAAGTCCTTATAAGGTAATCGCAAGGGAACGCAACCCCGTCTTAAGCCAATATCGCAACAGTGGATCACCCGCTTTAACGATAATCAGCGTTTTTTTTTGCGTTCACTTGCGGTTGTTTGCGACACTCTGCGATTATAGCTGCGACAGTCTTGCGACAATACGGGTTTTCTGTCTGCAGCCTCTTCAGTCGACACCGACAATTTGGGGTTATAAACGATTTTTTGCGACAATAGTGAGCTTCTGCAAACGCCCGGTTAGGCTCTACGACGACGTTATCTATTGTGTGAGTGCACCCAAACAATAGATAAACGTAGTCGTATGGCCTAACCGGGCGCTTGCAGAAGCTCACTAATGTGCGATATTTTGCGACAATCTGCGGTTGCTTTGCGATAGGTTGCGACAAGGTTAAATTTTTTGAACATTTCCAAAATTTCACGATTATACGCGATTGCGTGCCTGCAGTATTATCGCAAGGTCTGCGATAGTTTGCATTAATTTGCGACAGTACACCTGCGATTGTCTATCGCAATTAAACGCAGGCCAACTGTCGCACGTGTGAGAGCGGCTTTAGGTACGCAAATCTTACCCAGTTTGAAATTGGCGCCACGTAGATACCATTGTTGTGGATTGTGATCGCTTCACACAATGTCCACAGATCCCGCGGTCCAAGTCGTGGTCAGCTATATACACATGCAGTAGAGTACACCTCGGAATCAGGTGTCTACGTGGTGCCAATTTCAAACTGGGTAAGATTTGCGTACCTTAAGTTTACCCAGGAAGATGGTGGGTAAGAAAAAGGATTACCCAGCTTGTGCTGGGTAAGTTTAAGGCTTACCCAGGACGACAATATTACCGTTTCAGCCCTACTGGATCCACCAGCCAACAGAAGGCTAGAGACAAAAACAAATTGTACGATTACTTTTAAAAGGAAGAGAGGAGTTTGCAAATAAAAATGTCCACAATATTTGTTTTAAAATATGTCTCAATCTACATAAACCACCCAGGTTTGGGTGTTTTATACACTGTATCACACTTACAGTGCGCAACCCATTGTGCTGTAATTAAACAATGTAAAGTATTCAATGTAATAGTGGACGATGGAAGATATCTGTGTCAGTTAACTCATCGACAAGGGAAATGTTTAGACAAAGAGCAAGTGGTGCCTACTCCCGGCACGAAGCTTTTCCAAATAAAGGTAACAATATTGATAGACAATAGGGAGGTTAAGAAATCAAACGATAAACCTAAACNAAGCCCATAGAAATCATAAAATTTTGTTGTTAAAATGGCACGATATCCTTCCTTTGTCAGATAATTCATTCCCCGATACATTTTGCCCACAAAAACAGTTTCTCAGTCGTACCTCCAATCGCTGTAAAGATGAAGAAAGGTGATTTTAAGTACATTGCCTCGATTTCAAGTATTGCTTGCATTTATATTGAAGAACCCGTTCCATATTCCCGCGTTTTGATTTACAAAAAATCATCTCGAAAACGTGATAGCTATTCCTTAACTTACAACAATTCATTCTATAGAAGAAATGCAATCGTACGCACTACTTTCTTTAAATCCTTCGTGGTGGTTATCGATCCTCAAGATCGAGTACCGGCGTTTCTGTTGTACGACTTCACCCAGGGCAACTTTGTTGGCGAAATATTTATGAAAAAAAGTGAGCGATGCATTCACAGTTTTGATACCCGCACTATTGCATTGTGTGTTTTGGATCAAGTGGTAATTTTCTGCCGTTTGAACAGAAGATGGGATGTGGCATTGACTTTATATGATTATCAACTGATACAAGCACACAACAAAACATCTCGTCTCACCATGTTCCTTCATAACTCAACAAATATATATCACAGGAAGAATTGTCGTTTCTTCTTCAATTGCCACAATTGGGCACTCGGATTTTTGCTTAGCACTGACATAGTTCTTATGGTATCAATGCGGTCTGGTATAACCAATTTCTTCCTCTTCCAGAAGGGGAACGGGTACAAACCCAATATCAGACCAATTGGGCAACAGGGGCGTCATCATCGCAGAGAACTCAACCTCGGTTATTACAAATCCGCCAACTGCGGAATTTTTTCGGGAAATCAGTTGTTGGGACTTCTCGTTTTTCCGTGTAAGACCAAACATGGGATCCTGAATGAGGGATCGTCTACACCCTACCCCAGGCCCACAAATAGACTAATCTTCCCAAGAGTTAAAGGCAGCAACTCTAAATTGCTGTCCTGGATAAGTTTTGATAAAAACGGTGATATTTTTTACTTGTTTCCTTCGAAAGAAGACGACAAACTGGTATTATCCAATATCTTAAAATACCCACAGACAGGAAAATAGAACATTTACCGACATTGTTTGTACATGTACATGTACATATACATGTACATGCAGTTTGTTGTTCACGTCTCTTCATTCTTACACTCACACAGCACCCATTTCTTACACACAAATTTTCTTATCTATTTTTTTTAAATATTGTAAGTCGACAAAAAACTCGCATCTTTTCAAACCGTATTTTTCTCTCACTGTCTTCTAAAAGAAGGCGCTATTAACATACGACCGAATGGGAAAGGTCGGTTTTAAACCCGCTTTAACAGAGGACATACAATCATTACATTGGCTCTGTACAGATCCGAAGTCAAACTCCTTTACTGTGTTTCGGATCAAACGCGACACTCCATTTCTCTCGAGGGAAGTTTATCGTTTGAATATGAGTGACAGAAGTTTCACAATCTTCAAAACGACACCCTTCTATCCTGCACGTCGTATCACCTCCCATTGTTGGCGACATTATGCGTTTCATCCGACAAAATCAAGGCACGAGTTGCTGATGTCCGATACCACAAAAAAAATCTCAACATGTAATGCTGGAGTCGTTAAATTTTTGGACCCCAGAGGAGACCCGTGCCATTCCAGAACCCACACCAGTCATCTTCATGATATGCACGGGAAAGGCCTTTGGTGCTGTCGCCTGAAAGGAAAAAGACATTCCTGCTGGATCTATGACATTCGCATTTCGGGTACTACTTTCGTCACTGTTAAACTTACTAATGGATGGATGTTTCCCGATATGGGGTACGATCAGGAGAGATCGAAAACAAACTCTCAATTTATTCAATTGACAAGCGAGGGGGACGTTTTCTTGTGCACCCGTGGCAGGGGCGTATGCCATTTTAGCTTTTTTGACAGCCGTGAACAATATCGGCTAGTACGGTACCCCCTCGTATCTAACATTTCAAGAACTTCCCAGGATTGCATCTGCCTTTGGGACAACGTGAATAAAATAATACTAATAATGTATATCACGAAAGAGAGAACGTTGCATTTGGGCGAACTGGTATTCGATAGACATTGTCACGGAATTAGAGAACGAAGAACAATCATCCAAACTGTTTGGGGATCTCGGAAAACTAAGCATCGGCAAGTTAATTTTTCAGTGATGGATGATGGCACTATTTTGGCGACATCATTCAAAGGACAGTGGAACAAAAAAACGAATAGAGTATGCTTTTTATTCGCTGATGTATATATACCTCGCAAACAATTCAAACACTGCAGCAGTTGATAGAGTCTGTCGGACATTCATTCGATGTATGAATTTGGCTGAATCCATTTCGATCCTGAATGTTTTTCATTTTTCGTGGGCGCAGACCTGTCACATCACAGATGTCATACGTTCCCGCTGTGAGGGCGGTCCGTTACGAACGTCACGATTCGTAGCTGATCGTGGAAAATTTGCTTACTTCGCTGAAGTTTGGATACGAGGTGATGCTAGTCGATACGATTGGTCAATTTCAGGTGGCACGAATCGCGACACGATTGAAATCGTGGTCCGCTTAATCGTGGAGTAATCGTGGGGTGATCCTATCAGATCTTATCACATCTTGAGGGTAATCGTGTTGATAGTAGAAAATTTTTGAACCGTCCAAAACTTTTCTACGATCAATACGATTGCCACGACTGACCTCAAGATCTGGTAGGATCACCACGATTATTCCACGATTGATACCACGATTTCAATCGTGGCGTGATTCGTGACAGTGGGAACGTAGCATAATCTCCACGACGACGGTTGTGCATTTTAGTAGGCCTACATTCAACTCGCTCGTGACATACAGGTTACATGTAGGCCCTGTATATGCATCGGAAGAATTTGAACGTGTCATCATTGGTGTTATTCTGACGGCTAACAATTTGAAGAGAAATAAACTAATTACAGTAAACCTCGCCTAAGTCGACACTTTCGGGACCGAAGATTTTCTGTCGACTTAGAAATATGACGAGTATGCTAAGTCGTCATAATGACGACTTGACGCATTACTCGTCATTATGACGACTTGTAGGTATAAGTCGGCTTAATGACGACTTATCCTAGTGGGGAATCCCCATGGTGTGCGCATCTGCATCTACAAGAACCCAACCACATGATGCGCTGGAGCATTCAACTTGTACAGTGCATCACCTACACATCAGTAATGGCTATCAGGCATGTCAGGCGTGACCAGACTCATTCATAACCATTGAAGTCAACAGCGCACCGCAGCGGCGACTGATTGAATCAGTCTTGGAGTGTACATTGCAGAAGTTGCCGGCGGCAGCCAACTGTTTTTTTTTCAGTGACGACTTAGAGTTGGAAATTAAGAGGGATTTGTGTTACTTGGGACCGGACGTCGAGTGTCGAGTTAGCCGTTTTGACGACTTACATTTGACGACTTAGAGAGGGACATTTCATTGGAAATAACGTTACAGAAAATCGGGACTTTCGCTATTGTGACGACTTGTGCACTTTGACGACTTACACGCTGTCGACTTAGGCGAGGTTTACTGTATCACCTTTCACTAGTTCAGTTGGCCCCACGATTTGTTGGTTGCTACGGTTAAGGCCCATTTACACATGCAACTTTTCATATGCAACTTCATGCAACTTGTTGCAAAAACCTGATGAGACCAAAAAGTTTCATAAAAGTTGCATGTGTAAACGGGCATGCAACTTGTTGCAACTCGATCACGCTGGATGTTGCATCGATTTTTCTGTGCGTAAACCGTCCCAGGTAGTTTGCAACAAGTTGCAAGTTGCTGCAACTTGCAACTTGGTGCAACCTAGTGTAAACCGCCCTTTAGACCATGAACCTCTAAATGTTGAAAGTTGACAATCATCATTTCCTTAGGCCTATCACTTCTACAACCTCATTTTTACAAGTGCATTGAATTTATTTTCAGTAATTATCCAAAGTTTCATCTTCATTTATGATATTGGTATCATCAATTAATTATTTTCTGTACATGTATTTATACACTCTTCGCTTGTTACATAATTAGCACTCCACTGATTGTAACGTTCATTGTACAGGACGTTGATATGCATGGCATATCATTCGAGACTCAGTGTCAATTGGATTAAAAGCAACTGGGCTGGAGTCGTATGCATTCAGGGCCATTATTGTTTGTTATCCCGCCTGCAATTAATTTTTCGTTTTAAACGGTCAAATGTCAGTATGATAATAACTACATGTATATTGGAATGGAATAAGTAAGAAAATAATGAAGTACACATTTCATTGTTTGGATACGTTGATCCGTCAAACGTCTATAAGTGTATATATGTAGAGAAACATGAAAATGAAAACAATTACTGAACATCTCAACTACATTCACTTGATACATGTAATGCACACGAATTCGTCTGAAAAGAATCACTTTTGGTTCTATATCCCATACCACATTCTAAATTATTTAACTTCCATAAATCTCGTCTGGGTCTGGTACTGCCACCGTCTCAAAAACACTCGGATACATCGAACACTGCTTTGTACTCGATGCAAATTTCAATGTCATGCACTTCTCGTTCAGACTGCATATCTGGGAACAACTGAATACATCATCCGACTGCTTGGCCGAGATTTGAGTCACCTTGGATAGATCCAAACCAGAGTTCCTTGTGAAAAGCTGGAAACAGGACGGATCTGAAAGAGACAGACATTGTAACTCAGATTTAAGAACATCTGTAGAGATGATTTTGTCGAGGCCTGCCCATCCCAATTTTGACCGTGCACCGTCACCTTCCTTTCTCGCTTCCACCCTTCATCTATTTGATGTTCGAGAGTAGTTTTCAATCAATTTCGGCCTCGTACACATACCATGTCTGCCTCGATTGATGAGGAGGATCGCTTGGAATGAGAACCTATTACCCGATGTCCTCAGTGTCTTTGAACCGTCGTAAATGTCTCCATTGCTTGTCAAGGTTTCATCGAAATGTACTGAATCACCGACATTAGTCAGCGTGGCTCCTCCCGGAGGATCTTTAGCTGAGGATCCAGAGGCAATGCCGCCCGTGCCGTCTTTTGGTGTATGAAGTCCTAGAAACTGACCTTTTTTCACCTGGATAATAAAAGCGACTACTTGGAAAGGCGTAAAAATGGAAAACGACCCCAACGAATAAAAATCTCCCGAGTTTTTATAGTAAGAATCTGATATAGTAGCCTAGTCAATTCATCAAGATAAAATTAATTTGCTTGAGCGCAAACGCATGAATTCCAAGGCCACTTTATTTGGCTTTCAGAATGTAGGCCTACTGTGGGCCGATTTTTTAAACGATGGCTAAGATAACCATCGGGTTTCATTAACCCTCAGTTGACAAACTGTTGTTAATCGAAGTGAATTTTTCGATTTCATGAATCGTTGATAGCCATACATTCTAAAAGTCAAAAGGTTTACTTTGGTTAATTCACGGTTTGTCAGAAAAGCCGATGGTTAAACCGAGGTTACCTTAACTATCGTTTAAAAAATCGGCCCTGTAAGTTTGTTCGTGTTGGAGGACCGTGCGTTGGCTGTTGGTTCGAATGGGAATACATGTAGAGTGTAAAACGTCACAATCGTGTTCGATATCAGAGTATCTTACCGCCAAGGGTGTCTCGAGCCTCATCGTGTTCAACCCAAGAGGTGCATTCGATGATAAAGTCTTATGGATCAGCTTGTAGCTTTGCCCGTTTTCAGAGACCTTCTCCCATACATCGAGAAAGAATTTGCTCCCTGTCGACGCAATAATGAACTTCCATCCGATTATGTGACCTTCATCACTGATGGTGCTGCCGGGGTCGAGGAAAACTCTCAACCAGTTTTCGTGTCTACCGTCTCTTTTATAGAGTCCATGTCCTATATACCTTGTCTCTTTGCACGATTGGCTTACCACCACGCTATGGTGATACACAAAGAGCAAGAAACAGATGCAAAGTTTCATATCAGGAAGCATCATTCAATATCCTAAAACACAAATGATAGAACGAATATTACAATATAAATTCAGCAACCGGTCTGCCCACGACGGATGTTCGACACAAAATCAAGGCCACTGGACCCATAATTTCAGTCATGATATGCAACCTTCTGATTTAAATGACAAAAACTGAAAACATACTTGCGTGTCGACCTGTCCTTGCAGATGATCCCTTCGAAACAGACGCTTTTTATGAATTAAACGGCAATATAGTAATGGCCACAATTCCGATTACAACTACAAGCCGACATCAATCTTGTATGAACTTGCCAATTAGTTGCATGACAACGAGAAAACCCCGGGAGCAAACTCACTTGCCGATGAACGTTCGCCCAACTACATGTACGTGTAGTTTGAAAATCATTAGTAAAAAAAGTAGAAAGTGGTTTTTGCTTGGTTACAAATTAGTGTACAGCGTCAGATAGTACAAGTTTAAGGATTTCAGAACTAATTGCGCACTCTAATAACGGACTACACTTTACAAAGCCTGTGATATGTACATTACGTACCCTGCGTACATTGCAAAGCATCAACAATTTCATTTTTTTCTCCTCGTATTTAGTCGACTAGTGATAAGAGACGCGCGATCGATGTGTCAAGTCATTACCGGTCGTCGTAGCAACTTTGTTGACATCCATCGAGTCTACGTCTTCAGTCCGCCAGTATATCGGAGCAAAAAAACGTATTTTTAAATGTTTAGTTGCCTTTTGGGGACGACTTTGTAAAAATGTTCAGTCATAGATTGGTAGCCAAATTAATTCCAAACAATCTCTCGCTCAATTCTGCAGATAAAAGAGGAACGATCATCATTATTGACCACATCAACATTCTTCACAGTAAAAAATTAGTGTTCTCCTAACAAAATGAACGCCTAAAATCAGGGTCAGGGCAGAACACTGATTGTTCTGCACTGAGCAGGCCTGATTCCAGGGGGTTGGCTCACTATGCAAGGGGAACAATAGGGAGTTTTCGCAAAGCCCCCGAAACGCCGACGCGAACGTGTATCCTATTGTTCGCTGCTCTCTTCGTGGCATCGAACAATGGGCTAAACTCCCTGTTTTACTGTGTAGCCCGAAAATACAATATTACTGAACATGTGAGCCTACCGGACATATTATAAGTGGAATTATATTTTTCCCTTCTTTAATTCAATTTTTGAGTTCCACTTCACAACGCTAGCCGACTGCATTGACTGCTAACTCACTCGTTCATCAGCTTCCGTAAATCTTATCCGAGCCTGAGGCTGCCAACGTCTCAAAAACACTTGGATACATCGAACATTTCGTCGTAACTGATACGAATTTCACCGTCATACACTTTTCATTTTGGCTACACATTGCAGCGCAATGGATCGCAGAATCGGACGGCTTGATCTGGATCAGAGTCCCCCTGGACAGGTCTAAGGCAGAGTTCCTTGTGAATAGCTGGACGCAGGAGGGGTCTGTAAGAGTCGAATATAGTCAAGTATTAAGCTACGATGACCATCATCCTGAAATAATTTTTGAGGGGAGAAAGAATCCCACAACTAGTCTGTTACCAATATTCGCTACCTTAGGAATCATAGTTTGGAGAAGGTGCTTGCCCCTCCCATCAAAGTGCGGACATGTACAGTACGTGTATTGTAAAATAAGGCGAGGTGCACTCACCAATCATGCCTCGATCAACCAGGATGATGGCTTGGAAGGAGTAACTTTGACCATACGACGGGGATGATGATGGGTCAACATCGTAGTACACATTTTCTTTGCCGGCCCACGTTTCATCAAAATATCCGGATTCACCAACAAATACCTGGTTGGTTCTTCCTTCAGGTTCTTCATCACACTTCCCAGCGGAAATGCCGCCAGGTCCGTTTTTTGGACTATGAAGACCAAGAAACTGACCTTTCTTTACCTGCAAAATGAGAGAGACCCCTTGACAGATCCTGAGACATTTTTTCCCTAGCATGGTTAAACTGAGAAATCTGGAAATAGAGAGCTCAGCAGATAGCTTATATTCTTACCGCTATTGGTGTCTCGAGTCTAATTGTATTCAATCCCAGGGGTGCATTTGAAGAGAAGGTCTTATGGATCAGTTTGAATCTCGTTTCGGAAACTTTCTCCCACACGTCTAGAAAGAACCTGCTCCCACTATTGACTATGATGAACTTCCATCCCAGTAAGTGACCATCAGCGCTTATCATCAAGTCTGGCGCAACAAAAATACTGAATTGTACTCGGTGTCTAGTGCTTCTTGTATAGAGTTTACTTCCAACATGCCGAGTTTCCCTACAGATCGGAGTCCCTGTTACGCAAAGAAACTGCACAGTGAGCATGAAGGAGACCCAAAGTTTGGTCGTTGGTATCATCCCTTAGAATTCTGGATATTTGACTTGATGCAAAATGCTAACGAATAACTGAGAAACCTAATGGCTGCTTTGTGCCTCGCCAATTAAAAAAAAAACGACTTCCTTCAGCATTTTGACTTGCTTGAGAGATTCATTTCCAGGTTCGTATTTAGGCTACTACAGTGTATTACCAAATTCGGGGATGTTCAATCATGTCAAAAGTGAGTTGGAAATAATGAGCACTAAAATGGCAATGAGGAAAGAACGTAAAGCCCAAATTGTTGAGTTATCACATCAAGTATCCTCCTAGACGGGAAATGATCCGATGCACGTCATGCACGGCTTGATGCATCCATTACTCAATTGGCTATTAAACAGAATACGCGCAAGCATCACCGCCATCGCTTTTATAATTATGATGGGGGGGGATCCTTGCTCGACAGAGGGCAGCACACCGAAACCCGCTCCTAATACAATGGACGCCTTATGTGTGGGACCGGGATGTCAGTTTCATTTCCATAGTTTTAACTACTACCAGAAATTACTACTGACACCTATTGAAAAAGTCGGCTATCGTCCCCATTCCCTTTGAGGTGGATGAAAGTGTGGCTGGTCTGCACTGGAGATATACATGTACAAAGAACCACGACCCATGCATGCATGAATCATTGATATGAAAAAAATATGCACACACGATGTGACCAACATACATCGCACTGCTCCGTCTACTGATGTTACCTGGTACCACTGGCCTACGGTACTCTGATGAGATGTGAATATCATCCAGCGCCACCATCGATGGCCAGAGGAACCACGTTGTGTTCATTATAGTGACCGCTCGTTCATACACACACCATCGATGTACAAAGTATACCATAGTGCTCGCGAGCGTACTTCACCGATCAGGACTGCTGGACAAGACTGGTTGAAAGTATGTACGTATTTGAATGATCTTAGTTATCAATAAGGTGTGGAGACTGTTGCTACACATAAAAAAACGAGTTGAAGTATAGTACCTTACCTGATGAAGGGTTGGTAACGGTATCACAGCGCGACGAACTTTTCAAGCGATGAAAACGATGGCGGCCATTTTTACTGAAGTGTAGGGTGCCGCTGAGATCACGTGATTCAATATGACCAGTCAGAAGGCGTCCTCAAAAATAACCTCGAAAATTTCGCAAAGAATCGTACAAAACAACTCCAAGCCGGTGAAATAATTCAAATTTCTTTTTTCGGGGCAAGCTTTGACCCAAAATGATTTGAATGTGCAGCAGTAGTCAGTAGATAACGTGAGAGGAAAAGGGTGAAAAATCGGTGACAAAATTGAACAATGGTCGAAGTATGATGCCAGAACGTCAGCTCACTCATAACCAAATGACTAAATATTTTCACGTGCGAGTTCACAGCTAGGAGAGTTAAATTCTTCATGAAATTTGCCCAAATTTGAGGTCTCTGCAGTGACGGGTTTCAACATAATTGACTCACGACTTTTGGGAAATTTCTTAGTTACATGTATGAGTAGCGTGTCTCCAGTTACGATTACCCTCTTGCTTGACAATCTAGAGTCATTTGGTACAGCGAGCAAAGTACAGATGGAGCAATAACCTAAATGAGATCGCCCTTAAAAAACTTGCAGACGTCCATGGAGTGCCACGGGGAGGCGTACTTTCACGGCATAATTAATGTTCTAAACAGTGATCGTTGTGTTCAAATGTTACTCTGTGGTGAAGGAACCTTTCGATATACATTTTTCGAGACATGAAACTACACCGTGATGTGGAACATTGTGCAAAAGATACATCCAACCATACCCTTCCCCCCTTGCCGGCTGTCTGTGAAGAACATTGATAATCTAACAGCAGGATTTCTACAATTACTACGTGGAACAAAACACACTCAGCCTCTTAGGTGTGAATCTGAAAAGGTCGTTCAAAGATGGCGCTTTAGAAATCAGGTAGCCAACACCAACACTTTGTAGTTAAGGGCCTGTCACACTGAAGTAGTTCTCAAAACGTCCTGCCCCGTCCTAAAAAATCGTAAAACGGGCTAGAACATATAACTCTTGGCCAAAATAATGCATCGATGTTCTGGAGACCCTTCCCGTCCATGAAGTTCGTAAAAAGATTGTAAAAAGTTGTCACTACGTCCACTACGTTCGCACACAGTTTGAACCCGTTCGGCAACATTTTCACGAACGTACTGAGAACTAGCTCAGTGTGATTGGGGCATTATACCCCCATCACACTGAGCTAGTTCTCAGTACGTTCTTGAAAATGTTGCCGAACGGGCTCAAACTGTCTGCGAACGGAGTGGACGTAGTGGCAACTTTTTACAGTCTCTACGAACTTCATGGACGGGAAGGGTGCTCCAGAACATCGAGGCATTATTTTGCCAAGGGTTGCACGTTCTAGCCCGTTTTACGATTTTTTTTTAGGACGGGGCAGGACGTTTTGACAACTACTTCAGTGTGACAGGCCCTAAAGAGGCCGCGGGATTTTTCCACGGTCGCACTTAGTCCTGGTCATGGAGTTCTTCGAGTCATTGTCACCTCCGAACCACCCCTTGCATCCTCTTCGAATTATGTCAACTGACGCACAAGTATACACATGTATACATCACATTAGATGCTTTCTGGTTAAATGCACGGTTTTTGGCAAAGTGTTCTTACACTTTGCAGGGTTCTGCCCACAATCCTTGAGGACGGATTGAGGCAAACTTTGAGAAAATGTACCAATTTTGTCAAATTTCATAGTCAAAACCAACATTTTCCCCCTGAGTTATGGAAAAGACATCCACTCAGTCCACTGGCAGAAGCTTTCTTTGTCTCTTGTTTTTCACGAGATGACCATTATACAAAGTACATTTCCCGCTGACACATTAGAGTTGTACACGTCATGTATTTAATCAAATTGTTGACGACATTATAGACTTGACTGTGGTCCCCATCGTGAAACGAGCAGTAACCTTACTTCTTTGATATAGTAACCGTGATAATGTCTTTAGTTGATTCTTGGTCCACAATACTTGCGGGATCCGTGGGTTCTCTAGCAAAGTCCTCCTGCCTGACGCCTGCTTCTGTAATCAGTCGATTATCAGCCAAAATCGGTGTTGTGTCTCGATTCAAGTCCGATTCCAAATGCTCATTGCCCTCCTGGGGCTGATTTTTCAGTTCAGAAATAACTGAATTCTCTTGTCCATCATCAACGGCATAAGTCTTTTCAAAGTTCTGATAATCATCATTGCTTTTGTCGTCGTCGCTACTCTCCTTCGAGTCAACACTGTTTTCGCAGCCGGGTTCAGCGGAATTACGCCCTGGCCACGCATTCTCGGTCGCCTCATCCCCACTCAGAGAATCACAACCGCCTTTTGAGTTTTTTCTGTTCTTCTTATTTTGATTTAGGGAAAGCTTTAACTTCGACAGCTTTGGCCGAGACTTAACATTCCCCCACTTCCGGATAGGTGCGTCGTGTGGATGCTGCGAGAACACAGGGTAGCAGTTGGAATTGGGCTTTGCTGCTCTGCCAATCCCATTGAATTTACCGTCAGTGAGGGGAGGAATAGTGAAGAAGGAACTTTTCTTCGTAAACCGTCCATTCTTTGGCGGTGTAGATAACGGTGCATGCATTTTACTAATATCAAGGCTGGGCACACGCCTCGGAAGTGTGGTTCGCGCAAAGTTCCCA
Source organism: Notospermus geniculatus (assembly GCA_002633025.1). NCBI lineage: Eukaryota > Metazoa > Nemertea > Pilidiophora > Heteronemertea > Lineidae > Notospermus > Notospermus geniculatus. The sequence goes on along the minus strand of NMRB01000001.1, from coordinate 806,671 downwards.
TACGTGCTTTTGTCGATGACATTCTGATGACGCCCAATTAGGAAATTCCCATGAATGGCGTCATCATACATCAATGGGGACATCCCTTCCCGCGGTATGCCCACGATGTACGTATCGTAGATATCCTGTTTTGTCTTTGTCTTCAAATCCTCGTCATAGGGGTTCGTATCGAAATCAAAAGGGTCCTCTGTGTCAAATGGCTGTTTTTCTGATCCACTTTGGTCATCGAAATTTTGAAACCCTTCCATGTCGTCGAACCGCCGACCGGCAGAACATTCTCCTCTCCCTGCAGCCTCGTTATCGCTCGAGTTCATGTTTTCAAAAATGACACTGTCACCTGTATCCGCAGACGAACTACTGGTATTTCCATCTGAATTCGTAGACCGTTTTGACATATTCCAATATGGACGTCGTTTGAATCGAGAAACCTGATTTCCTATGGAAGGTGAATGAAAATCCTTCATGCTCTTCGATGTCACCTCCTCGGATTTACACCTGTATGGAATAGGGGGTAGCTTTCCTGAATATTGTTCCACGTGATTCGTCCCCCGATTTCTCGTGTGATAAGACCACAGCGCCTGGCGGGCAATTACAAAACTATCCTTCGGAGCATCGATAAGAAGGGTTCGTGGCTTGTCGCCGGGGGCCCGTTCAGTTTGACTACCATCCTGCACCCGCCGGCCAACTAAATCTCCGTGGTTATACAAACTCGGTAGCTTCTTATATCTTAATAAAGGTGGCATATTCACAGGTCTTCGCCGCCTGACGTTCTTGTATATATTCATCTGCCGTTCGAGTTCTTGTTGCTCGCCGGACCGGTACATTACTTTTGACAATCTAATGAATTAGTCAAAAAGGACCAGTTAGCTTACATGACTCCTTCATGAAGCCGGTTATTGGACTTTGTTGGGCCTTGAATAGTCTCCGTTGGATGGAAATCTGAAAGGAATACATAAATACTAATTGGTTAAGTCGATATTACCAGAGAATACGGAATAAGCAGACTCGCCCGAGGCAGTTCAAGTTTTCATCAACATTGGTTAGATTGAATAGAATCTATGATTAATGAAGATAATTATCGTACACAGGTGAATTAATCGCGGTGTGATATTCAAGTTTATGATATGGAGGGTTTGAATGGATCGTTAGCTCGTTCCGCTGCATGATTCGTATTTGACTTTGTGCCGTATTACGTGCAGTTGAACGTGTATCTGGTGAGGAGGATCTGATAACTCAAGTTACCCGTTTTAGCCCCTTAGGGATCCCAATAGGGATAACAATATTTTGTTGCCTACATTTGAGACCATTAGCAAGCTGCCAATGGAGCCACTTTAAAACAGATCTAGATGATGAAAAGAAATTGAAGAAAAAAATTAATTACTTAGAAAAGTAAAGTAATGAGAATAAAGTAAAGCGAAAAAAAAGCATGGCAGTCAAGGGGACTCGAACCCACGTCGATACTTCTGCCGGGATTCCACGTCCGACGTCTAACCACTACGCCATGAACACCGACGCAGTGCTATTCGTTCACACGATTTTGTGTCCTTTTGTTGGCGAGTACTTCTTTTGAAGTGGAAACATCATTGGGTACAATAAAGGAAAGATACTGCTGCTCTGCTTCTGGTAGACGAGAGACAATGCGACATGTGAAGACGACAGGCCGCTGTAAATTGGATGACACCTATTGTCACCGAATAGAACTACCAGGCCTACTTTTCTCTGATGACAGCCCAAAACTGGTTGGTGATAAAATCCCAACACACCGACTAATCTGCTGATAACTAAGAAATTTGGCCATCTTCCCGGCTTTACTGATGATTACATGTAAAACTAGAAAATGACTGTTGGGTGTGGATCCCTGCTCGAACCGTCCCAATTTAGTATATAAGCCAATAAACACAGAACTATTGTCATCTATTTATCCATCGACGTCCCAGTATCGGGCTGGAATTTAGGTTTCGGTTTTATCATAAGCGGACCTCTGACCTCATTTGCTTACGGAAATTTTTCACTCGGCAATTTCCGACTGTTGTCGGAGAGATCAACGCACATTCTGTGAATTCCAATTGTGTTATGCAGATTGAGGGTGACAGGTCAGAATAATTAGATTTCGACCAATGGGAGTATTGTTTTTTACATTAAGCGAACGGACAGAATAGAGCACGCTGTGGTATCCGTTCACACAACAAACGATAATAAAAATGTCACTCAAGCAGTTCAAACGATAATAATATTTAAAATATTTGTTTAGCGCTTTACAAAAAGTGGAAACCTAAAGCAGTTGAAGTTAAACATTATAATAAAAATATCTAGAAGGACTGGTTAAAAAGAAAAATCGTGTCCTTTTGTTGGCGAGTACTTCTTTTTAAGTGGCATAATAGTCTTTGGGTCTTTGTTCCCCAACCAAGTTATCCATTGCACTGCAGAAATGTCAGCGATTCCACTTGTCCGGTGCATTTGGCATTTTTGGCGCAGTGGTTGGACGCCGGGCTTGACATCAGCGCGGAAGGATCGCAGTGGGTTCGAATCCCCTTCACTGCCTCACGTTTTTCTTTTTTACTTCATTCTCATTACATTTCTAAGTAATTAATTGGTTATTTTCTTCAATTTATTTTCATCATTTGAAATCTGTTTCGTACATTTCACTTCAAAATAGGCATTCAAGTAGAATGAGGACGGGCCTATAGAAATTCCTAACCTTTGTAGTCAAGTTCGGTTCTGGAGCTTGTTCTGTTCGAAGCGTATTGTAATCATCTCCAAGGCCACACAATGACACAAATTGAATATCGATATCGATACCAAAAACATTAATGATTTAATAACGCCGAGACAATAAGTTAGATCTATCGATCTGCGTCGGCGGCCAACAGGGAAGAATTATAGGCAAAATATTTCTATGGCCTTGTTATGGTGGTGTGTTTTCAGATCAATTGAACAATCAACGCAGCCAATAAATATAACCTTTTCCCCCAACACTGCACGGTGTTGAACAAAATATGTCCCGAGAACACTAGAATATTCACCGAACGGAACTTTTTTGAGTCCTGTCGTTCCATTTTTGTTGTTCTTCTTGCTTCATTATAAACACGAACATGTAGGCCTACCTGTGGTTGATCTCAACCACCACTCTAGAATTTTCAAGTCAGGTACGCCGATTTTACAATGACATTGTTATTCATGCTGATAAAGCGTTTTTTTTTAAATTTCATTTAGTTCATCGTTTTAAGTAAGAGTTCGAGCCCCTTGGCGGGAATACCCTGAACATGATCTGGATTACGGAAAAGATTTTCACAGAATATAGGTGCAACACAGCACGTTAAATCCATTATCGTCAGCAGTTTGAAGCCTTAGCGAAGAATTTAAGATTGGAGAGAAAGAAAATTTAAGCTTATTAGATAGAACGCGTGGAGCGAATATTGTTTGAAAAAATCTTTTTTACTGAGGTCTTAATATCTGAACCGCCACAGGAGTGTGGTATGGATTGACATAGGCCTATAGGCTACGTATATGGGTGTATGAATTATGGATCTGATCGCCACCGAGCAAAATCAGTTGTTGATAATTATCAGGTGTGCGCTGGAACGGAGAATCTTCTCCCTGGCGATGATCGCCCAATACCAAACAAACGCCAAGCGCAGGCATTTGCGGCAAAACTCAAATGCGGTTGGCATGGTTGGGGTGTCTTTTAAAATCGACTGACCTGGCTGAATGACGAGTCGACATCGTTGGGTCACTCGACTTTAAAAACACCCCTACCGCATTGAGTTTTGTCGCAAATGTGCGCTTGGCTTAAGACCAGTGTAACGTTTTTCAGTGTGGCCATAAATTTCTGTGTGATTCCCATTGTTCGGAACACACTGGGAAACGGACTCGCTGGTTCTCTGTGTGTCGTCAAAACGTTACACCGGTGTCACCTCTAGTCTTTCGATCAGATCGCTTGCGATATCGCCCTCACCTCGGTCTCACGGGTGTGCTGCCCGCCCGATGAAGCGATAGCTTTTTAGAGAGAAAAGGTACTGTGTAGTTCTGAATATGGACGGTTATCAAATCGTTCGTATGAAGAAACGGACGGCATTGTGAACCAGCTATTTTGTGTATCGCTGAAGATTAGGTCACCAAGGATGGCTATGAAGTGTTTGATACTGGGCACAGGAGCACTGATGTCGCGCTTACTAGTAATCACGTACCTTAGGAGACTGATAGCATCCTTAATCCATTCAGACGAAGAGAACAAGCCGAGAATAGAATATCCATATGACATGGCACAGTATTTGTTTGACATTAGTTTAATATCCACATAAACATAGATTGTTTCCAAGTATATGTAGTTGGACATGTAACAATTGGTGTTATAGCCTCAGGTCAGAAAAATATTTAGATGGTGTCAGTCTAGGCAGAGTTTGTATTCAATTGGCCTAATCAGTTTATTCCCCCGTTGATCTCCGAACCTCCTACAACTTCGAGTTCCGATGGTTTATGGAGATTCCCTGTGGCATATTTCACGGCTTTCATAAGTTGTCAATGGTTGTTGGAGCGAACAAATTTATACTTCAAGGTTCCATTGTGAGAAGAATATTTAAGTACGAGATACTAGCACAATGAATTTCATTTGCATCGATGAACCCTGTAAATTTCATTGATTATAGTCACCCACCTCGATACTAACCTAAATTGAGCTATCCGACAATATGTTTTTCTATTTTTGGTTTAGCACAAAACCCTTTGGTTGATCTACTCGTTTTCAGCACGGTAAGACTACTCGTCTTCAGCACGGTATGTGAGGAAAATTTTACAGCTATCATAAAATGGTCAATCATGAAACGTACACACGATGGAGACACGCTAATTGAATTTCTCCACCGGATACGTCAGAACTAAGAGAGAACAGCGGGCCTTTTATTGAATGCGATATAAATGGTCGCCTCGAGTAAATAATTTCCAATTTTTGAACATGTTTTCATTTCATTTCTGCATGTCGACGAAGTCATGCCAAAATAACATACAATACCAACACTTACTTGGTTTAAGAGTCCGATAATAATGGATTTAGAATGTTAACACGTAATTGATTATGCCATATGAAATTGGGTCTGATAGGTAACCGTTCCAGGCCATATTCCATGTTTAGAATTGATCAACTGTCAAACTTGACCCGCTTCAGTCGTATAAAGTAGGCCTACTATGCTTGGTGGAGAAGCGCAATGTATCGGTAGGAAGCATCATGGTTCCAAGGATATATCGTATCTCAAAACCCCGCACGGCCAGGCACTCTGTCCAGATGGAGAAGGCCCATTGAAAGATAAATACATTTGGCCAACCAACCTTTCACAACAATAATTCTTTAGAGATTTTGTATACATTCCAACAACTACCATGCCGTGCGTCTGCCTTTTCCGACATCTTTTAGGAGGGGGCTGCGCAAGGGACCGAATTATCAACTGGAGGTTGGATTTGGTGCGCCCACATTAGCGAGGTTTCGCAAATCTGACGAAAAACGAAGTACGAAATACGAAATTGGATTTCATTTCCATGACGTAATGTATTTCAGGAGATGGTTAGTACCACAGTGTCCAGTGCGTCTTTCAGCATGTATCATGTAAGACCGAGAGTTGTGGTGCATCTTGAATTTCAAAATTTCCACTTCGTATCTACGAAGTGGAAACGAAAGATGAATTTCAAAGTTACACTGTAACTCTATCGGATCATACGCTAAAAGACGTTTTTGCAGCAGGCGATATTTGTGGTACCAACCATCTCCTGAAATACATTACGTCATGGAAATGATGTCCAATTTTGTATTTCGTACTTCGGGTTTCGTCAGATCTGCGAAAACTCACTGTTCTTCAACTTACCTTTTAGTCTGCTACCCATGCTGAATACAGTAAATGTACAACTACCCATGCACAACCCAGGTAGAAAGATTGAAAGCAAATCCTGTAGATGATTTTCCACTTGTTGCTAACACGAGGTCTGTCTTCAAATTGCTAGGACCGGTAATGCAATATTAAACAATGGTTTATCCACCCTCGAGACATAATGCTGAGCGAGGTATTGGCTAAATGCTATCGATCACGCATTAGTGACAGCCATGCTAACAGGAAACCAACTTCAGCGGAAGAGGAAATGAAAAATTGACGCCTTCAGTCGTAGAGCAATTACAAAGATTTTAGTGATACCTTCAAATCAAATACCGTAATCGACTAATACGTAAATTATCAATTCATCGGCATTATAATCTGTTAAATACATGTATGTGTGACAACGAAATAACGCAGAATTCTGAGAGGAGCGGATTCTACTTTAGATCAAATTTGGGTTTGTAGTCCAGTCGGCGCCTCACTTTCCGGCTTCAGCTGTCCGCGTCTACGTGACGAAGGGAGCGAGCGCTGACCCCTGATGTTCTCTGCAGGATGGCACAGTTGACATAGGAATGACACCAATGCATAGGAATGGAATGCGTGTATCAATTCTGGGAGATTTTAAAGAAAACACAAGAAGCATCTGTCTTAAATATATTTTATTTCAGGGACTTTGGCACAAAACATTCTACCACCTAGTGAGCCAACTTCCCACGATATCATGATGCATGACACTTTAATACGTAACGTGTCAGAGCAAGCTGGACCGGCATATATGTGAAGGCGAAACGATTTCATACACTCATAAATTACTAAGCGCAAGTAATATTTCGCTGGAAATATTCTATGATAAGCTATTATAATCCTCCCCCCCCCCCCAATACTTCCCCGGCCGCCGGACGAACATGAACTTGTTTTCACACTGAGAATGTGCGTGCGCGAAGTTTCAGAATAGGGAGTTTTCGCAAATCTGACGAAAAGCGAAGTACGAAATACGAAATTGGACGTCATATCCATGACGTAATGTATTTCAGGAAATGGTTGGTACCACAAATGTCCCTCATGCCAGTGCGTCGTTTAGCATGTCATGTAAGATCGAAAGAGTTATGGCGGATCTTGAATTTTTAAATTTCCAATTCGTATCAACGAAGTGGAGACGAAAGATAAATTTCAAAGTTTAATATACACCGTACCTCTGTCGTTCTAACGTCATACGCTAAAAGATGCTCTTGCAGCAGGCGATATTTGTGGTACCAGCCATTTCCTGAAATACATTACGTCATAGGCATGACGTCCAATTTCGTATTTCGTACTTCGTTTTTCGTCAGATTTGCGAAAACTCCCTATTACAGCAGCTACCGAGGAATTAGATCTAAGGTTCTTGGTAAACGTCGATCAGGATACTCTGCACATTACACGTTGTCAAGACACTATTGAGTCACGTTGGCGACACCTACCCCAAGGAAATCAATTACCATACTTTTCGTTGCGATCGCTTGCGGCAGTGGACAGAAGTAAACGGAGTTTGCGAAACCAGGATACTGGAAACTACTGGAGCAGAATCCGGTGTAACATTTTCGAATGTTCCCCATTTGTGAGTGTTCCCCTTCGCTTCCATTGTCTGATTAAATAAG
>NMRB01000001.1:773049-798463 GCA_002633025.1 Notospermus geniculatus | reverse complement strand
CCATTACTTCACTGAGCAAATGGAAAATACCCAGACAACTGTGGTTTAAATTCAGGTCCATTAAACATCAAAAGGTACCCAGTCTTAAAGCCCCACTGTATTGAATTTTACGATATTTTCAAAATGTAAGGAGAATGCAAACAGAGGAGAATGCTTGCCTGATAGGTGTTTCAGAGAATCAAGGCCTAGTTTTCAGCACACATTAAAAAACTGCAGGGAGGGCTCTAATGTATTCAGACAAAGCGTAGTACATTTTACACGTTGTGACGTCGTGCACTGACGTCGAGAATCGCGGCGATGATTTGCGTTTTTCAGATTCAATACAGTGGGGCTTTTAAGTGAGGTGGAACATGCATCTTGAGTGAGGGGGAAAATACTAGTAGATCATCAGTAGCAATATTGTCACCAAATTCAATACAACTGTTACTATTATTATGCTTATTCTTGTAATGACGAGTCACACAAAATATAAATGACATATTACGCAAGACGATATCTATCAGTATATTATTGTTATGAGAAAAAACGTGCTCATTTTCTTCTGGTGGGTCATACAATAAAATACATGATTCTAAGATGTGTCATCATAATAACATGGCTAAAGAAAGGCATTCTGATGGGCAACTGAAGATACCCTTAATAGCCCTCTAAGTATCATAAAACTAATTCATATAATGTATGTAATATGTGGGTCTCATGCAAGGTCAGTATATGTAAGTATAACATGGCAGATGCCACAACATTCTTACACAAGCCTCATACAGGACACAATATGAAAGCAACAGCAAAACCTGCATTGCATGCAGGTGATTATTTCAGCCTTGGTTTATTTCAGTTCATCAAATGGATGAAGATTACATTCAGGTGATATCTGTGTTGCACATTACATGTACATTGGATGGATAATATTGTTATTTTATAGATAGATTTGAGGTATATTTCATTTTCAGTCAGACTTGTACCATTTACAAGCAGGCATATACCGGTACGCCTCAAAACAGCAAGTCAGACAATGTATGTACCATATAACTTCAAATTTCTGCAGTTGTCTTTCAGTAGATGCAAGTGACCTGTCACACAGGATAACAACTTTATACATTGACAGCAGATGCTGAGAGGCCAAATCTATAGCAATAACCAATAATATATCAGATACATGTAAATAGACAGCAAAGGAACAATGCCCACGAAATGCAGTTTTGAAAACCTGCACCCAGGTCCTGATCAATTTCATGCACTTGGCACATCCAATTGACTACATTTATTTGTACATCATAAGATGGAAATGGATGGGATAATTCATAAGATAACAAAATATCCAGGGATATAATACTTACATATGTATAAGCAACCCAGCAGCCCAATCTGGATGATAAATTCAAGGTTAGCTAATGAAACTTACTGAATGTATGAAAATACATATTACCTATTACATTGTTACAGAAAATTGAAACTGACTCATCGACACTTCATTGCTCATCTCCTAACTGACAAGTGGGACATTCTTCAAGTTAAGTTGGTGAACATGAAGAGGTACATGTATCAAGAACTCTGACTGGTCAACATATGGTCACATGACCAGTTGTATCAGTGGGAGAACTACTACCCAACAAAATAACCAGGCAAGCATGTCTTCAAAAGAAGCTGGACAGAGTTAAATTTGTTTCATAAAGATGATGTCATGTACCCAATCTTCAACAAAGCACAGACATGACAGATACAAGTATGTCTTAAAAGTAGCTAAGTAGTAGGCAAAACATGATAAATCTGAGTAAGATAAAACATCAGTGAAAGACTGGCAAGATATTCTTCAAAAGCTGTATATTAAAGGCAATCAGATGTGGACTTGCGAGATTAGTCCATAGCAAATCTAGCCCGACACACTCATGCGATATAGAAATGGATCTCACTTCTCACGTCATGAGATGCTACATAAAAACTGCCAAAATTAAAGAACCACACGATTACAAATACATGTACATAGAATTCTAGAACTTCGCAAAAGTAGTGTATGACAAATGGCACCAACCATGACGTGAAGGCAGCGAGGCAGTGTGTTCATATGCAATGGAAAATAAGCATACGTTAGGCATACACTGACGCACCTCAAACTCCAAATATTCTGCACAATACCATTGCTGATTCCTCCATTAGAATTGTGTCATAAAAGCTTTTTTGTTCTAATGGGCTAGCTAGCCCACCATGCCTCCCTCAAACACGTCATTTCTTCAAGTGATTCACACCATTTTATGGAAATGTACTTTACTACATTATGCACCTACTTGCAGCTAAAGCAAGTGAAGTCCATACACTACCTACTACCAGTACCTGAATGTCATAGCATGAGAACTGCCAAGTTGACACAACTTAGCAGGCAAAAGCCAGCATGAACATGAAAAGAGAAAGCCCCCCAATCATCAGATGAGAAATAACCTGCATCTACAAAGTTTACATGATATAAATATTCATTTGTATAAATACAAAATACATGGACTTAATGTTAAGAACACTTTGTACAACACTGACCTTAGTATCGCAGTAGTAGGCATGACAACAGGTCCTTGACTCGTGGATGGAACAGAATCATACACAGTCCATCTCAAAGAAACAATCCTGCATTTATCATAGGTATTTTACCCGGCCAAAGAATGCAGTCACTTTCTGATGCACAAAAAACAGCTTTGACAGTTTTATATGTATGTGAGAGCAGCAAAAGGGGCAACTTTTGAATACTTAACTTGTCTCGTCTGAATAGGAGAGCACCAAATTTCGCTCGAGAAACAAGTATGAAATCTAGATGCACTCACAGGGTTGTTCCATTAAAAGAGGCACTGTGCTGAATGTCACCCACTTAATACGGTTTTATAATGACTAAGACGTGTATGAATGTCATACCATGTCAAATTTGTCATCATTGTGATGTGTCACAATGGTGTCGGGATGATACGGTGGTCGCTGCACTGTCTTGTAACTAGGAACACTGCTAACATGAGTGCCAGGCTGAAAAGTGAAATAGTGCAAACGTGAAGAGGGGCACTTGATATAAGCAGTTGATACAATCATAACTTCTCACAGACCTTTTGCAATGAATTGTCAAAGTACTGATTATGGTTCCCGATCACTATGTGTACGTAGGTATACTGAATTTTCACTGGGCACATTAGTGTTGAAGATATGTATTTACCAGTGGTTCGAAGGTTGGTCGGTCTGGGTTCTCTTCTTCTTGGACACCTTCTTCAAAATCTTCATCATCATTGTCCTCAAGCAGGTTCAGCGTTGAGGGGGCTGATGACTCTTTCAATCTTGTCAAAGGTCAAGGTCCATGCACATGTAAGATATGTGATGTGGGAATTTCATGCTAGATTAGCAGAGTCCATGATCGACAACCATGATAATTGAGTCACAGGGTAAGATAGATATGAAATCAGTTGAAAAAAGTCAAATAAATGTAGGAAACAGTCCAATGAAAGTATGTCACATGTACATACATGTATGCAAAGGTATTTTTATGTGAAGGATACACTTGCTTTGGACTTCTTGTTTTTCGTTTCCTTGAGAAAAATTTTCTTGCCAATGCTTGGAACTTCTTCTTTGATGCTGAAGATAAAGAAAGAAAAACTAAGAAATGTTTATGCACATGCCTGGATTTTTTCATTCCAGCAGCTGTTGGGGATGAACAGTTTGAGGAATCCACTCAAGGTTAAACTGCAACTTAAAGAAGAAGCCATTGATTCAACTGACAATGTCAGGGTGCTCAGAAATACATGCAAGACTCACAATTTCCCATCTGACTCAGTTGTTTCTTGAATTCGGCATTTTGATCGTTCTCATTTTCTACTGTTTTGGTGTAGGGGAACGCATGGACAGGATCCTGCGTCTTGTCCTCTCCATATCCCTCATGATGATCGTCATCAGAGTCGCTCACTGCCATGGGCTCAAATGCTGTCGCATTCATGCGGTCTGTAAATGGCAGAGATACTGATATTTACCTATACATAGACAGATATGAGATGTACCCGTCAGTACATGTACATTACTCAATTTGTAGCCTCACACTCAAGAAGTTGCACCATTTTATTGGCACACCAAAGGGACATTTTTCAGTTTGAAACATGAATTGGCTTCGATAATCGAGACTCTCTTCCAACATTACATGTATACAGACTCCTTTTTGTCAATCTTCTTTAAGAACACACGAAATCCCATCCCACCAACAGACCTCTTTCAAGTGTCTTCATGAAATCTTCGTTCTGCTGCAATATCTCCAGAAACTCCTCATTCTGCAGGGCAAGGGCAAGCTTCTCATCTTCCAAATGTTGAGCAAGTTCAGGGTCAAATTCAGCATCAAGAGTCGAGCGCCTCTGTTCGTTCACCGCCATCTTTTGTCGCAGCACCGTTTGATTTAATTCAGCCCTAGCTTGATTCTGAAATTGACAAATAAGCGTACATGTGCAAAAAATTGGTTTTCATGCACGGCATAAAATGCACTGATCAGGGTTTCAACACCTAGCATTCCTGTAGGTCATCAATTATGAATAAAGCAGTAAAATTCGGTCACGTCACTTGATGAGATTCAAATTCAAGAGTGTTTACTCACAGAACTTGGAGGTCCTCAAATTATTCTCCAAACATGATGCTATCTGCTAGGAATACAACTCATTCCTAACCAAAGCACAAGTGCATGACAATGTATTTCCCATGGCTATGCCTATATACTGCATGCTTATAACTACTATACTATTGATCAACATATTGTGTTTCAACATCACCAACAATCTAATCAAATGCACCTGCTGCTACATGCAGGTGAAATATGGTACAGACTCTCACTGAGCAGCTATCTCTTGGACGTGAAATTCACACATGTTGATTAATTATCAATAGCTAGGACAACGATGATCCTAATGCCATGGCATCAGGTGTATGCCTCATATACATTATGCGGAACGGAGAAGAAATTTATGAATATTATCTTCGTACACATCTTTACTTGGTGGTATGAATAAAGCCGACTTCTGGTAAATGCTTTTACCTCACTCTTGTACAGGGCCCTACAGGGCAGAAACAATGTAACAGCATTTACCGGTACTAGTTTTTACTCATATTACCCAACACATGTACATTTGGACATACGGTAGTTTGGAAATGTTTCAGTGAATCATGCTTTTGCTCGCCACTGGTCAAATGTAATGGAACTGGTCATTTCTTCAAACAAGGACTGACAAAACAATGTGATATTACAATAGTAAATGGCAGTGTACACATAGCAAATTATACATACATTTGTCATTAAGTAATTGTAAATCGCAGCGTATTATTACCAGTGCTTTTAGTTCATTTGGGTGGTCAACAATTGCCTTCAATTGCTTAAACCGTACCAACATCCGAATCATAGAACAATGATGTTGATACATAAAAGTAGCATGTTTTTTTATATAAATTGAATGTTCTATTTACCAGAAGTCTGTCTACAAATAGGGACCCTATGCCACTAACCTACTTCTCCCACATCAAGGTATTGATTGCCCTTAATTGGTAATCAGTTGTGTACAAACACAGCAAATGTGTCACACAGTGTCACACAGTTACGGTACTACAAATGTAACTGTACTCACAACAAGCCACCAGTAGAGAATTTAGAATTTTTGGGCCCAAGGTACATACCAATTAAAGAAAGCTGGATAAAATCTTTACAGCATGTACCCACGTATGATCAAAAACACAAATTTTTTTACTTACCAATATGAAACTCCCTCCAGAGCGCTCCGTTTTTCTACGACTCAAATCACAAGGAATAGCTGATGAAGCTGCTGCAAGGGACTGCGCCCGTTTTGGCCTGTTTCGATTCTGGTTAGGACTTGTACGCTGGGTAAATTTCGATGTGACTGGTGTACTTGAGCGTCTGCTTAACATCACAGGATGATGAGTAGCATGTTCCATGGAGCTGTCATCTCTCATAAAAGGCGACACTACACTTGACAATTTCGGGGGTGGTTCCAATCGCAGAAAATCATCAGGTAATGTCCCAAGTAGAGGCGGGTTCCATTTTCTATAACGTCTTCTGTGTGAAGGTGTTGTTTTCCCAGCAGAATGGTGCTTTGTACTTGAAGAATGCTTATTTGATAAATTTTTGGGAGGTGGCAAAGGTGGCGGTGGCGTGATGGGCCTCTTTGGTGTAGTCTGTTCGTTCATATTATTGTTCATAGAAGACAGAGAGAAACTGAATGTTGCCAGATCAGCTGAGAGCAAATCTACTGGGTCACCTTTTTTACTCTGGATTGGAGCAGGCGGTGGGCCGGGTGGTGCTGGAGCACGAGTAGTTGGTGGGCTTGGGGATGGCATGAATACCTCAAAATTATCATCGTTGCACCTAGAGTGATGGGGAGAAGTCTCTGTCGGACTCAAAAGCAGTAAATCTGACATAACATTTTTCTTTCTAGCTGGGAGGGCAGGTTTTGGCGAATCTTTCTCCAAGCCTTTTATGGCTTGTTCATAAGAAGGAGGAAGGTCATCATCATCAATGCTGTCTGACCTATTTGCTGGACCATGGTTTCCAGATTGAACCTGCCAATTAAGAAGATGACAGAAATGAAAATGAATGATCATTTTTCATTCTAGAAATGAGGCAAGCGACATGTACGGAGGAATTTACATCTGGATCACAACTATCATATCACATTCCATACATCCTTTCAGCCTAGATAATAATCTTAACCTGATTCTGTTATCCCTTGAGGAGAGGTTCATCACATGTCCATCCCGTAAGTCAGTCGGGGCTGATGTATGGAACAAAATATCAAAGAACCGCAACCTAAACTCACCGTCTTTTGTGGTAGATCTCCCCCATCTGGTGCTCCCAATCCCATTTCCTCATTGCCCATGCTCATACTCAACAGCTGATCAATTGTGGCATCCACAGCACCATTATTAGCACGTAAAACTGCTTCGATAATCTCTTCATCCATTCCAGAAAACATACTCTTGAAATCACCCATGGCTTGATGGAAATCCAATGTTTTATTAGGATCAGTCGCAGTGGAAGATGTCTTGGAGATTGAGCTCCTGTGGTCCGATCTAGATAGACCTCCACCTTTATTGTCAGGGTTAGTGACAGAATCTGGGGCATATGCCATGATTGTGTATAATATTGTCCTCTCAGTGCAATATATACCGGTAGTAAGAAAATTCACTTTCCACCATCATAACTCACTGCCTGAACACATCTACAACACTTCTTCATCCCTGTAAAGAAAAAATATTGATAGGAAACCATATGCCAATCAGCAGAGAAAGTAGAAATATGAAACTAGTGGCCATGATGGGGTGTCATTGTACGTAGGTGTCAATAAAATTGTACAAGTTATAATCATTATTTTGGGTTACTTACAGTACACTCAGTAGAGAGTAAGTATGATAATAGACAAGTACAGGGTCAGCCTTTCAATCAGGGGTACTGGCTGGGTGATGAATATGAGTGGACGAAAGACAAGGCTGACTCTATCTTGGCCAGGCATGCCAGGGCCTACTGATCATCATCATCATCATAGACTTACTACTACATGTACTATAGATCCATGCAAAAAGTAGGGAACAACGTTTACGAGAATTTGACCACACATGCCCTTTTTAACTCATTGCTGTCGCCAGGTCCCTGGTCACTCCCACTAATTAAACATACCAGTGGATAGCTTAGAACCTTGGGATCATGACAATCATAAAAACTTGGGAATCCATAACTGCTCAACGGAATACTCGCTTTGGAAACCTAAAAGTTTGACTTGAAAAGTTTACAAAACCCCCGTGGGACGTCAGTGACGTCGTCGACATACAGGAGAAAGCATGGGCGCTGGCCTCGCCAACACTGACGTGACGCTGCGCCTTGACTGCGTTGGCCTGAAGACGTTGTTCCCAATCAATCGCAACGATCTATAGGACTAATCCGTCGTCATGGACATAATAATCGTGTGACCATGTCCACGACCATGTTAGCTACTTCAAAGTCCGCTAGAGGGCGCGCTACAAGTGTCTGACGTGATTTCACTGACGAAGTTTCTGATAAGTCGCATTTGAAAAAAACGCCAAACGCTTAGTTGGAGCATGCGCAGTGCCGTCATTTCGATCGTTATTGCGAAGATAACAAACTTCCCGATTTTAGACAACCATTTCTGGACTAAATCGTCGTTTTTTTCGATATTTGATGCAACAGGTAAGTTTCAGCATCCTCAAAAATCATACGTAGGGCCTTCGGACCTAATTTTTTTACCGATTTTTGTGTTTATCGATCTTTTTTCACCCCGGAAACGGCCGTTTCGCTGCTGAATAAATCATGATAACACAGCGCGAGGCCCCGCATTGTCATGGTACAGCCGTGGTTGCTATGTTAATTAATGATGACGTCATCGCCAAGTAGGTCACGTGACCCATTTTCGTTGCATGATTGGTTGTTTCCATGCAACGTGTGTAAACAGAAGCACGTGGAAGCGCTGGTGGCTTTATTTTCTTCACTTCCTGATGTTTTTTTGGTTACAGGATTGAATATTATTGATTTCTATTACTTTTTTTTCATTTTTGCAGGGTCTGGATGAGTGAGCTGCCTGTTTCGTAGAAGGAAAAAGTAACTGCTACTGTGTTATTACATGTAGTTTCTAATTAATTAATTGTTAGTGGTCAATTTGGCAAATAAAATGAAAGAATTGGTACAGTGTTGTAAGTCTGGTTCAATCCTTTATCTCTGAAATGAAAAAGCATTTTCTTGGATTTATGCCTAATTGATTAAGCTAAATAATTATTGATTAATTAATTAATTAATTAATCAATAGTTGTTTTATTAATTAATGAAATGATTAGAATTGCTTGATTTAACATTCTTGATATGCTACTGATGTGGGGAAAAAAGTTTGTAGTGAATCAGTTAGTTATCGATAAATTTTAATTAATTAATTGATTGATTAATTAATTAATTAATTAATTAATTAATTAAATATAAGTTGATTAAAACCTACCATTGGATTCTGTTTAAGCATCTCCAATTTATATTATACCTGTGCCCCTGAAATTCACCCTAAAAGTAATATTTAAGGCATAACGAATCAAGTAATTAATTAATTTTATTTAATTAATTAGTATTAATTAGTCTGAAAATACAGGTAATTAGTGGTAATTATCAATAGTAGACATCATCTTCTTTGGCACAACACCCAGTTGTCCTGTATAGAAGCTTTCTCCAGTCTGTTTGGATGGTCACCAAACTCTCCTCTTTCGTACCTGAAAAAGTACTAAATAAAGGGAAACTTGAAATAAAGTATTCTAATAGACTTTCCATTGAAACTCCGTCAGACAAAAGGCGTCTGATTGCTTTACTTAAATTGCTATTACTTCGCTTCTAGTAGAGATATTTCAAAAATTAAAAAAGGAGGTTATTTCTGATTACTTTGTCTATCATTTAAAATGCTTTTTGTGCTTCTAGGGCGATTTCCCAATTTTCTTTGAAGTAGCTAACCATGTCCATGATTTCCCCTCATGCTGGTAGGCCTACCGACTACCGTACAAGCTTTTAGACCTAGCTCCTACACATCCACCACGTAGGTAGGTCATGTAGAAGGTGAGGCCTAGGGGTAGGCAGCCTGCCCCAGTGCCAGAGAGTGCAGCATGCATGTGATCATGTGCAGTGCAGTGCAGTGCAGTGAGCATGGTGAGCTTGTCTGGTGAGTGATGACAAACAAGACAGACAGCAGCAGCAGCAGAGGCTCTAACAATACAGAATTTTATCAAGCTACTGTACATTTTACGCATGAACGTGGCAGCTTCACTATTGAGCATCATCCATAAGAAATCAGTGTGCACCACTCTCCTCTTTTGCGAATCATTCCAGGGGAAAACAACGCTAAAAATCATGAAATTGTCAAAATTTACGGATCCGTCTTGTTCATCAGCAGATGTACCAAATTGACACGGATGAAACTGCGGGTTGCCTGCATGATTGGAAAATGAATAGTTACAATATGATTGATATTTAAAGTACCATTATATACAAGAAAATCATTGAACCAACTCCTAATTAGTACACTGAAATACTTTTAACAACCGTATCTTCTATGATTTTATTGTTACATTAGTGGGAAACAAAGTCAATTGATCATGTGACTCGCAGTTTTGTTCAAAATGGCGGACGACGCTGAATTCTGTCAGGGAAGTGACTTCAGCAAAATATTGGTTGACATACCCATTATTGCGGACTGTATCTTAAAGCATCTCCCAATTAAGGCACTTAACACGTGTGCAAGGTGAGAAACTCACTTCATTCAGCCTCAACCGCGTTCGCCTCTTCACAAAAAGCTGATTAGTGATAGGAGGCCTAGGCCTATTCATTCATATTCTGATCTGACAACAACAGTTCAGTATTTGAGTCTGGTATCTGAACCCGTATTCTGAGTTGTAATTTTTTGCTCCCTAGGGTCTGCAGAAAGTGGCATGAAGCTACTCAGAAGATCAAACGACGGAGACAGCAGAGTCTGTGGCTTCTTTTCACCCTTCCATCTGAGAATTATTCACCCGAGGCCTCCTCTAGTTCAGTGTCGGAGCAGATAAATGACAGATTAGAAGTAAGTAGTTCCTTGTCAAACAGACATTTTCTGAAGCATTCCTCACGTGATGATCATATTCTGCTGCTGCTAGTGCTAGCTAGGCCTAAAATTAAAACTGGTCTTGTCCCTTTAGTACTTAAATGAGTTGGAAATGCTGGCTTCCCTTGGCAAGCAGAAAACTTAATAAACTGCCATCACTAGGTAGTGTTGGATGAATAGGCTTCATGGTATTGTATGTCTGATTCATTACCAATCTCTTTTTAACAGGCAATGTCAAGTGAACCCAGCATAGCTCTTCTCTTTCTCTCTTCATCTGCATACGACCAGCCAATTCCTATTCCCAGTGCTGCATTAGGATCAACCCATCCAAGAGCTTGCAAACAGGAAAAAGTAGATATACCCACATTCCTACGGAAATCTTTGCCTGAAGCATGCAGTCTTATTGGAATTACTACAGATGGAATTGTTGGTATGTGTGTAAATCATCAAAGTGGCATGATATCATTTTGACTTGGCTGGACATGGCTGCAATATTGTAGTGAGAGAAAAAGACATCAAGATTAACATTGTCATTTTACGCAACTGAATACTACTCACTACTGGCAATTCATTTCAGGCACTGTGGCCGATAGCTGTCATCCAGTGGAATTTGAAAATTCAGATGCAGGATCACTATTACTTCTTCCAAAGATGAACGGATTTGGTGTCCAGACATTTGTTCTGACAGAAGATGCATTCACTTTATCGAACCATACCAGGGAAGATTTACAGCGGATCACTGGAATCCCAGATCACCAAAATGTCAAAGTTTTGTTCCTTTTTATTGCCGTGGACTCTGCTGTTGCCTTTACTGGAAAGGAAACAATATTAACTAAGGCATTTGTCCAAGAATACAAAGACATTGTTGTAGCGGGTGGATATGTTGACAATCTCATATACATGAATGGAAAAAGGACTGGTGTTACTGAGTAAGTTGCCTCACTTTCATGTACCGGTAAGCAGCAGATATCATGCTTCAATAATTCCGATTTCAGTGTAATTTACAGAATTTTCAGCATAACTGAGTTCACTATACCTTCTTTCAGAAATGATGTAGCTGTTGGAGTGGCATTCTATGGCGATCAGATCAAGATGGCATCGACAATTGTGGAGCCTCACATCAAGTCAACAAAAAAGGTGGAAGGGTGTATGAAAAGACTCAAGGATACAAATATACCAATTGATTCATCACGTTGTATGTTTGGGTTCCAATTTGCTTGTGCAGGTAGAGGCTACCATCACTACCACAAGAACAATGTCGAAGCAGATGCTTTCAGGAAATGTTTTCCAAATGTCCCCTTGTTGGGATTTTTTGGTGGTGGTGAACTCGGTATGAACTATTTACCCGATTACAGTTCAGCTGCTGAAACATCCACCACGATAGACCCTTTTCTCAAACTTCAACACTCCTACACAACCATCATGAGTATTGTGTCTGTGCCGAAGTTTGCCTCTGCATGAAGTCAGGGACTTGAAGAAGTGATCTGTGCAAAGAATCTCATTCTCAGGCTGAAAAAGCAGGGTAGGAACACAGAAAAGTTGTCCTAATTTAGAGGAAATGTGTACACATTGTAGGGTGGAAATAACCACCATACCGGTAATTGTTCACTGAGCCCTAAGAAGATGCACTCAATATATTTGTTTGCCTACTTTTTGGGATATTCTTGCAACAAATATTTTTCTGGAATAAATGAATAAAAGACGACATTACATGTATTTCTCCTTTCTGAATTATAGGCTGTTCCATTCATGCAAGTGCATCCGGATGCATGGAGATCAACTCCACATGAACCCAACATGTACCTGCAGGCCTAATGAATGTACTGCATTTTCAATGACCAAGAACGTGAACAAGACACACATGTACATTTAGATGATATAATAGCTGTTTATTCTCCATAACATCATAACAAAAAAGTATGGAAGTCCTTCGAACATCAGTCAGAAGTAGCCTACATGTAGAGTGCACATGCCACTGACACCACTTAGAAATATTTCTTCAGTGGTTCTCCTAAGACCTTCTCCAAATGAGTGATGACCTCCTGACACTGCTGTTCTACTTCATAGGACTCATCTGAAAGTAGAGAAGTACAGTATTGGTCAAATTTTATTCAAAATCACACCCAAACCATGTACCGGTACACATAGTAAACTTCAAGGGATAATCAAAATCACTGAAAATCTCAAGACTTTTTCCAATAGAAAGCATGCTAAAGCCTCAAGACATGCAAGTTATATTTACACACATACACATACCTTCCAACAGTTCAGCAAGGAACTGGATTGTTTCTGGTAGCAGCACCATGTAATCCTCTCCCAGCTTCTTGCTCAGTTCCTCAATCATCTTCAGTGCAGCGAATCTCACCTTAAGTAAGAAATGTACAATATTTGAGAATATTGTGGAATGAGCACTACACAATAAAGCAAACCACAAGGTTAGTCGCCTTTATTGTTGTAATCATGTAACAGACAGAGAATTGAAACACTGCCTTCAGAATGTAAGCTTTTCTACACTACCTACCTTTGGTGATGAGTGTCTAGTTTTCAGACAGATCTGATAGTTGAGAGGCTTCCAGGAAGAATCATCACCAGAGGCCAAAGCAAACTGACCAATACATGGACCAAGACAATCACTCATGCGCAACTCATATTCGCCTTCAGAACCAAGCTGATTTTCAACCTGGAAGTAAAACAGTCAACTGTGAGTGTGAGTCAAGTATGACATTGAAAGAAGAACCACAAGTCAGCCACATGCAGAACAAAACTTCAGACTAGCAGAAAATGCACTGTCCGGATGGTCTGTAAAAGGAATTAACACAGTGGTGACTAACCTGATCAACCAGTGGTTGCATCAACGTATCAAATCGCTCCTTGTTGAGAAAGCCTTCATTGTCATATAAGAAACACTTGTGCAGGACACCGATGATGTACTTCAACAACTGGCATGATTCGGTGATGCCATCCTCAGTGGTGCCAAATGTTCCAGCCTCTGTTTTGTTGGTGTTATTCTCATCCAAAAGATTTGCTGCATTCTTCACAATATGTCCAGCAAATAAGGTGAACAGGGTCTTTAATTTCTCAGCAATGCTGAAACAAAAACAAAACCATTGGAGGATACACGAAACTCCCGACACACGTAAGAATGAGAATGAGTTTTTCTTACCTATCGGAGAGATGATAGAAGACAAGGAGTCGCTCCTTGTGGCTGTCATCCCTAACGGCCCAATCGAACAATTTGAAGAACATGGGCCTGAATGTAGCTTCAGACAGTCTCATCACCATGGACACCACACAATGGATCACATGACCTTCAATGTTTTCAATATCTGTGAGTGACAGCTGAAAAGGGATGAACAACATTTAGTAGCCCAATAGATCCGTTTGAGTACCGTACTGAAATAAGCCTAAGCAATGCACATGTACATTTACATGAATCTGGAGTAAAATGTGAATTCACGACAACACTTCAGAAAACGGAAATTACTTCGAGATAAAAGTGGAAGTACCATACATGTAACTATCATACTGTTTGCAAAGCAGCACCTTTGCATCTACACGTAAATGGTAAGGAAAAGCATCTCTACCTGTGAGTGCTGAAATCTGAAGTCCAAAGCCTGCAGGAAGAATGATAAGATCTGATTGTGATGGCTGTTCAAGTTCTCACGGCTGATGTCCTTGATGTGATCTGTCAATATGCCCATCAATGGTCCAAGACAAAGCTGAAAAATGATGTCAGAGATACAAGTCGTGGAACCCAACACGAAGATCGTCTGTACATGTATGAACTGTACAAGCTGCATAGCCATTTACATTACAGAAATCTTGTAACTTACCTTACTGACAGCTGAACCTGTGATAGTTTCATAACATTTTGCTACAGTAGGTAATAGAACTCTTGACGGTAGCTTTGTAGCCAGGTTGGTTCTCACAGCCTTCAGCTTGATGTAGAGTGGCAATTTCTGTGTGGCCTCATCATCTTGTAAATCACTTGAGAGCACAACTACTTTTGTCATAATATCCAGGACATAGGGACTCAGGAAATGTGGAAGGGTCTCAACCACTTTGTGAACGACAGTCACGGAACTCACGAGAAGAAGGTCACTGCTGGAAATGACAGAAAAATTGTAAATGTCAAAAAAATGTATATGGTTAAATGAAGAAATTAACTAGATAACATGGACAAAACTTACCTGGCTAGTTTTTTCTCATTTTTGAGAACTTGGATCAACCTGGGCATGAACAGAGGCAGTGATGTGATAGCATGGGCCTTCAGATTCTGACACAGCTCAGCCAGGCACAACAATGCTCCTGCAGTAACTTGAGGGTGGCCAGTGGGCAAAGCAAACAATTCGGTCACGACTGGCAAGATCTGCAACAAAGTCAGGAGTGAATCAAATTGATGTACATGTAAGCTTGATACATGTATTGGTTAGCCTGGTCCCAAATTCACAACGGTACCCCAATTGACTCGTGCAACATCAGGAAATATAACAAGAGAACACAGCTGCTCCTGAGTGGTGAGAGGTCTCCCTTTCTGTTGACCATGGAACCAAAAAGGGCTAAAAATTACATCACAAACTCATAAACTATAAACATGTAGTTACCGGTTTGAAAGTCTGAGGATGTGTTGTCCCAAAGATCCTACACAGAATCTTCAAGCTTAACAAAGCAGTATGCTTATTGATGTCCACCTCATTCTCCACATCAGGCCCAAGGTCTCTCGCCTTGGCAACTTTCAACAGCTGACCAACAAGGCCAAGGAAGAGAGGTACTTCCCCCTCTTCGATCCTGTCCTTGTTGTGTTGGAGCTTGTTATTGAGGAGTTCCATGGCTTTGCGTCTCACGATCGGCACCTCATTCTTCATCAGGCCAGACACGACACTCACGAAGACACTAGTGGGCAGCAGTGAGTTCACCTGTTCCACGCGAGACGAAACAAGTTGAATAAATATCATGCTGAATAAGATGCTTATCAAAGATTGGAAGGAAACTGTTTTCAGTAACAAGTGTATGAGAATGTGCACTTTTCGAACCGGCATAAAAGGACACAGTACCTTATCGAGAATTTCATAGGCTTTGCTCAGCATTATTCTCCAGAACTTGCCACTCGGCTGATCCGCATTTTGGCCAGTGAGTTTTGCGATGTGGTTTATATAGTGTAGATTCTCCTCCAGAAGTAACTGATAGTGAGGCACCATGCCTGTAGAGGCTCGCTCATCCAAGTCAACAACCTGAAAGTGAAATTACTTCACCTAAAGAATAAGTACAGTGTACATGCTCATTTACAGATCGGCCAGCTGAAGGAAAGACATAGCTTAAGCTGACTAGACATGAAACACATCATGTAATGTTTCCTTGTCAAAGTAAAAGTTCAAGGGATATTTTCTTTGAGACAAAAGCAGATGATGCCACAGAACTTCCAATCCTAGAGGAATTCCTGTATAGCTGGAATGTTTACCTTTCCAATGAAATGTTTATCCGAGAGTATCTGGACCACGAATGCTGTGACCGTGTACCTGAGGTATCGGAGTTGTTTCACAGAGTGTTGGTCAAGGTTGATCAAGTCAGTCTGCTTCTTCACCCTCCGTGAAACCTCCCGCAGTTTAACTGAAACCATAATTAAACACATTTGGGATAAGATGACACAATTGTCCTAATATTAGATTATATGTACCACTCTCTTGGTTCCACAGGCCATTTATAACAGACAACTGGTTTCAACCATGGTTTATAAAACCAATTTACCTCCAACATCCTTCTCCTTCTCAGGCAGTTTTATGAGATACTGCACGATCATCTTAGCTGCGATCACCTGGACATCAGGCCCGAATTCATTGCATAACTCCAGGCAGAAAATCAGCATTGGATGGACATAGCTTGAAGCCTGAAAGAGATGCATAAGATCAGATGATTGGAGTCACTTATGTAATCATAACCGATACAAAATAGCCAATCAAAATTTTTTTACAGACCACAGAGAAGTCAGCTGCATGAAAAATAAGAGACTCTTCACTTGATTATAAATATCCCAGTTCATAATTTTTCCTACCTTGGATTCCTGGTCATCTTGAGGTTTACTCGCCTCTGTCATCACATAGCCATCCAAGAGAAGAATCAAGGTCGTGCACAGGTATGTAGCGCCACCTAAAGTTGATACCAGTTTACCAAAGATGGGCAAACGTCTGTGTTCAGGGACATGTGGATAGGCATCAACAAATACTTGGATGACAGACGCCACCACCGAGTCTAGCTTGGCCTTGTCTTCTGAAGCAGTGTGAGCCTGAAAAAGAGACTCAGTTCTCTAAAATGTTTGGAGATTTTCCTCATGCAAGTTTCATCTGGAGAGACACCCAGTTAAATGATCAAATGGGCCTTGACTGGCAACGTTTGGCCAAGTTTTTCTTTTCTCTTCACGGCAGTACTAAGAAGAGAAGTGGGTCAACGTTTCAGCCACGTTTGAGCAATGTGCATAATATTCCTACTTTCCTTCAACAACATGGCAACTTACGGCAATAAGAGCCGGAATAACTGTTTCAATAGTTTTGGAGATGACTTGGAAACTGTAACTATCATCCTGCCTCATTACATTGGCTCCCATGAATGTGAAAACTGACATGACATTGTGGAGTACCAAGTCCTGGAATGATAAGATAGAAAACAGAATTAAAACAAAGTGCACATACATCTACATGTATGTACTTTGTAAAAGCCTGCAGTGCTAAATGAAGGTTCACACAGGAAGAAGCTAACCAGAAGACCAGGGCCGACCGCACAGAATGTCCGCTAGTGCTTTTGGTACCTATCGGGGGTTTAGTTAAATGGGAACATGCGCTATAACAACTGCTGATAGGTGCCAGTAGGGCTATCGGACTTTCTGCGTGGTCGGCCCAGCTCTATACATGTACATGTATATAAAACAGATCAGTTTGTCAATGAACATCACACAAAAGTGTCTTAAAATGTCAGGAAGAACTTACAGGGAAAAGTCTTGCAGCTGTTGTCAGCAACATAAGGGCATGGTGATGAGTCTGTGGATTCTCTGAGGTACGGATACACTGGACGAGCAAATCAACCTTGAAGTGTTGGCTGTTCTTCAGGTCTGGAGGGAGTACAAGTGAAGAGAGTACAGCTCAGTTTGATACGTGGAAAGCGCAGCTAATTGATAAAAAATCCCTCTCCAAATCAAGCATAACATCTTTTTTAGGCGTTTTTTTTCCCTGATGGTTTTTAGGATGTGTTATATATATGTATATCTATTGTAAGGTGCCCTTGAGCACTCTGGTGATAATGGCACTTTAATATACGGCAATAATAATAATAATAATAATAATAATAACATTCACCATAAGAGCCTATCGGTGGGAAGGATACCACCAGGGTTCAGTTTTGGTTCCTTTTAAAGTGCTAGATATACTACAACGAAGACAACATCATACCTTTTAGCTGCAGGTCATCATCTTCAATTTGAATGCAAATTTTTAGGATACAGGACAGCAGGAGTTGTTTGAGATATTCTGAAGCATTCTGATCATCTAGATCCAAGCATCGACGCATTATATCAAAGATGACTGGGACAAGTTTCACCGCGTCTGGAACTTTCTTCTTCGCTTGCAACATTTCTAGGGTCAAGGTCACTCTCTGCCAAGGTTGTGTGTCTACAGCAGATATCACAGCCTCTTCATCAGGTCTGGAGGTCCTAAAATATCAATAACTACAATTGATAGAATTCCTATTTTATTTCAGAGTCAGACAGACGATCACCAATCATCCCTGTTTTATCATTTCACAAATGAGGACACCCCACAGAAATGACAGACTTTCAAAGCTAAGTATTATGCTTTATCTTGAACACCAAACAGGGCTGACACTAATAGGACCCCTACCTTCTTATCCTCTTCACTTCCCTCACAGTTGCTGCTTTTGATGTATTCTTTACCTTATTCAATTCTGTCATGATCTGGCCTGCAGTCATTGGCAACTGAAACACAGATGAAGAACTGTTCAGTCCAAACTTAGTTCACCGTCTTCGAAGTTGACATGATGAACTTCTTATGAATTCTATCTAAACCAAATAAGATACAGTAATGCAGCTGAATCGAAGAAGTTCAAATCTCAGATTTGGAAAGCATAGTGATGATGTGGCTCACTTACCGATTTGAGAACCTTTGAAATGTTGTTGGCCGTTTTTGCATCTTTTGTGTCCACCCACACATCGATCAGTTTAGACAACAATTCCTGCTGCAAATCTGGGGTTGGCAGAGATAGGAAGAATTCCTTTGTGATCTACGTAGGAAAGATTCAAAACTTTGCATTATGAAGAGTTAAGGGACACATTTTTGTTACTGCTGAATCTACAGAGTTGAAAAGTGTACATGCATGTAGTTGACAAACTGAACAGCCAACACACACTACTGAATTGGAACTCTGTGGATTCATGGGTGGCAATGACAAACATACAAACATGAATTCTGAAAAATTCTGCCACTGACCTGCTCCAACACAACACCCTGCACAGACATGTACTCAACATGGTGCCCTCTGCTGGTCTTCAAAGCTTTGTAGAAGGCTGATAACAAATGAGGATTTGACTGGAACAGTATGGTGGTTGTCTCTGTGCACCTCTGCAGTAGGTAATGAATGCACTTTGTTTCTGACTGGTTTATGCCTTTGGGATCAGCGCAGCTGTCCAGAAGACGCAGCAAAAGTGGAAGCAATTTCTCTAGTAGGCACTGGAAGTTGAAATCGTAAGTCAAATGCACTGTGAATATATTCCCCACCTTGCCATTTCTAATAAATACTTGTAGTTACTGAAGGAATAAGAGAAGAAACTAAAATCGAGTGTGTGAGTTTAAAAGCTACGGCATCAAAAATGGTCAACGTACTTTCAACAATAGATTTGACTTACTGGAGATGTGACTGCAGACAAGTTCCCCAAGAGACTATCTTGGACATGGCATGGACAGTCCAACTTCACCACCACATCAACCAAACTGTCCAGGCTTCTTCGTGCCTTCTCTTGATCTCTTGCTTTCCTTTTTAATTTCTTCGGCGTCAGTTTCTCTGGCTTGATCTCTTTGAAGGCCTTTGAGAGAATAACAAACAATGCCTGTGGCAGGTATGAGTCATCTGCTTCGAGTTCTTCTCTCCTATTGGTCAGCTGGTGAACGAGATAGGCCAATGGGGTGTCCAGGTCAGGGTCAATGTTATGAATATTCACAAGGCATTCTGTGGCAGCTTCTCTGATGCTTTGGTGAGGGCTGGTCAAGGCTATCAGTAGACTTGGAATGACTGAAAGGTATTCATATAAAATCATACATAAGATTCATCCAAATGTTCAGAGAGAACACATCTGTTGGAAAGATGACATCAATCAAAACATTCTATTGAAGAGTCGAAGTGATTCATCAACTACAGATTCAAATAATATTCCACGCCATTCAATCACTGTGAGACATATCATAAAGATCGTATTAGTGACGCTCGAGAGAAAATTGTTAAACATAGGTAAGATACATGTACGCACCGGCAGAATCCTCCGACAGCAAGTCAGTAGTCTCTTCCTTTGAAGCAGCTCCAAGGCACACAGCAGCTAAATGCAAGGCCTTGGCCTGTAAGATGACACTGATGGGCATACATGTTTCCTCCCTTATCATTGCTGAACTAGTCAAAGGTATGGCAAGGAACTTGAACAGCGTTGTTTTCTTTTTGAAATGCGTCTGTAAAGAGGTGAAGAAATGCAAATCATCGAAGTCATTTCAATATCATTCACCACTCGACCTAACTTTCAAACATATGTTTAGCCTAACTTTCAATTACGATTCAGTCGCACTTTCAAACCTTACCTCAATGAAATGTCGAAACAATATTTTGTAGAATTCTCGGGACTTCTCCTTCCTGGTTTCCATCAATGACGCCAAAACTTCAAAGCAATGAACAGCAAACTTCAGGAAGAGGTCCCGTTCATAATCTGATGATGTTAAACACCACCAGTTCTGTCTGACAAGCTGGGAGGGCATCTGAATGCTTGATATTATTTTCTGCATGCAACTTATCCCGGCAGAAAGGGAAATGTAACCCTTGAATTCCAAGCTTTTTCTGAACACTGCTGGAGACAAGTCCACACTACATGTAACGTCAACATCTTTCTGAAGAAGGAAAAGAAACTCAGGTAAATTATATTGTGCTGTGTTTCTGCAGGTGAGATTTTAAATGGGACTTAAGGCTAACTACATATCTCTAAACATCAATGAGATTGCTGTGAAGATCCCAATGTTTTGCTCCTGTAAAGGTACAATCACAACAGTCGAGATTCCTACTTGCATTATTAAGAAGAATAGAATCAGAATATATCAAATGCAACTTACACGTGGACTGAAAAGATGGCTGTTCTGTTTGAAGACTTCAAGACACTCGACACCATACTGATTCATCAGACAATTGGATGTCAACTTGTCCATCATTTCTGCCATTAGGCTAAGTGTGAGGAAGGTGTACATCAACTGAAGGGGACCGTGCACCCTGCATTCTGACAGTAACAATGGAATCTGCAAGAGATTGTAGAATAAATATCCGGCCTGAAGGTCAGCATACAACAAGACAAATTTCACTGGATGAGAAATCAGGGACAGGGAGGCATATTCCAAAACAAAAATGGAGCAAAATACATTAAATCAACTTACAAGTTTTTCCCTCTCTTCTGGATCCTCCCCAAGAGCAGTGGCCACATTTTTCACAATTGCCGAGTTCTGCTCACCAATCCAGAAGTCAGCGTCTTCGTCATCTTTAGCCTTTGTTCCTGCCATCTCGAGCCAATGAACAGCTGCAGATGAGACCAACTTGGAATTCTTTGCAAAATCAGATTTGAAGATGTCACGCACGAGGTCAATATGCACTGCCTTGGAAGAGGTGAGCATGAGGTATGGGAGGAGTAGGGATGTTATTTGAGACTCGAGCTCACTGTTAGTCAGACTTGTCAGATGATGGATGCACTGGTTCATGACTTTTGTCCTGAAATAGAAAGACGTGACGTGCTTGACATGTGCCAGTGTGGACAGTAGGGTTGAATTGAAGTAGGCAGCCAAACTGCCTAAAGTATGAAGTCAACATATCCCAAGTTTCCAAAGGCAGGAACTTACATGAGATGAAGAAACTTACCAACTTAACTTGCCAAAGCACCTTCTCATTATCTTCACAGTAACCACATATAGGTCACTGTCACCAAGTACACGGCGAAGATCCTGCAACAGAGTGATGGTGATTTCATTCCTATCAAGTTACAAGAAAGCAACCTTTTTCAATTTTTTTTGAAAAAAAAATCACAATTTGCTGCTCAAACGTAGGTTTGAAGTCTGGGTACTAGTAGAGAGACCATGAAAATGCATACCTTTCCAGCATCCAGCAGACTCTCCACAACCTTTGGGCTGTCATCTTCCAGTCTACTCAGAAGTGAATCTTTCAAGAAGTCATCTGTCTCACCCTGGAATAAAGTTGACGATATACAGGTCATTTTCACTCACAGCATATCAGGGGCCGGTAGCACAAAAGCATACTAGGCCTAGTAACATTCTATCTCCTAGTTGGCTTCTAACTTTGTATGCGTTTGTATACAAAGTTAGAAGCCAACTAGGAGATAGAATGATACTAGGCCTAGTATGCTTTTGTGCAACCGGCCCCAGATTATTACACACACATATAAACAGATTTTTTGGAAAGATGCGATATGATGAGAGAAAATATGGAAATCGGAAATCAATTACACTATAGGTGATTGCAAATACCCTCACCAGGGTAAGCAAATCAAGGGTTGATTGACACAAACCTTACTCTCCTCAAGGACCTTCAGTAACTGTTGAACAGCCAACAACCTGATGTCCCTCTTTGGATGATTCAGTCCCAACATCAGACTAGTCCGTGACTTGGGCAAGATACCATGTTTAGCCATGGAGACTGACAAAGAGACAAACTCCTGTAGGTAACCCCGCTCTTTTTTACTCGGTTGTTGCTTCATTCGTTCCTCAATGACTGCATCCATGGCAACTGGATGGCGCTTTTCCACAGTTCCAACAAAATGCTTCAGTCTCCTTTCAAACACAATCAAGTCAACACCTTCAGATGCTCTATCCACTTTCAAGGACATGAAGTTATCCAGTAATGACCTGAAAGATGAACTTTTCCCATTAGTTCTGTTTCGTTGCTTTGGGACTTTTTGAAATCCTGACCAAAACACAATGACTAACACTGAACAGTACCTATTTTCTCATTAGTTCTGTTACGTTGCTTTTCGGACTTTTTGAAATCCTGACCAAAACACAATATCTAACAGTAGTAGTGAGGACCCACCTATACTGGTCCCAATGTATTTCAAGATGATGGCAGTTGAGTTTGAGAAGACTTACTTCGCTGTTAACCTCTTCATTTTATCATCAAGCTCACACTCAGCCAACAGACTGTCCAGTAGACTGGCGTATGGCGCATCCTCTGGTGATGAATCCTCCCCATCAGTTGCATCAGTCAGGGCCTCAGCGATCAACATCTTCAGGAATGGCTCAAGAAATGGTGTGATGTTGTAGGACTTGGAAAGTTTAACTAAGGCATCGATCATCCCTTGTAATTTGCACAAATGTTTGAAGGTCCTGAAAATATGGAACAATCTCTCTGCTGGAAATTGCTTTAGAAAGAGACGTGGCTCTCAATCAAGAAAGAGGAAGGTCATCAACATTCTTTGCAAGAATGAGGAGGTCGCCACTTCTCCACGGAAAGATGTCGCTGCGACCATATCAGGCCTCTTCATTGTCTTCAGGACGTCATCTCTGTGGCAATGTGAGGTGCGAGCATGAAGCCACAACGTCACGGCAGTGTAAAGTTGACGTTCTGTACAACGTCACAGTGGAAAAGTGGATACGGTCGCAGCGCCATCAAATGGTAGAAAAAATTAGGCTACCTCCCCATTGTCATATAGCTGAGTTTCCCGAAGACAAAAAGGCCATACAAGCTTTGACATCATTATTACATACCTTTTTGGTATCTTTGAGAGATTCTGATACTGGTAGATAACAATCAAACAGGATAAAGCTTCTCGAGCAAATGTGACCGGAATGTGCTGAAAAAACATGAGACGAAATCAATGGTCACCTGGAGAACAACTGCTAAAATAGCACCTATGTTTAGGTAAAGAACAAGCGATCTCAATATGATTCCATGCTACCACAATAAACATGCCCTAGTACTTACCTTAGCAAAAATCGGCAACAAACTGTCAAAAAATGAGCTCTTGATCTTTGCTTTACTGGCCAAGTGGGACAGTATCATGTAAATGGAAACTTTGTACTCAATACTCTTTGATTTGAGACCTTTAACAATGAATGGAAGAAGCTGTGCAATCATTGAATCCTTGATGGTTCCATGGTGTAGTGCACCGATCAGGGTTGTGGTGGTGAAGTTGAACAAGACACGAGTGGGAGAATTTGTTGAAGGACCGGTACCATGGACCTGTGCCAAAGATGGTGAAAATACCAATTATTGCACCAGTATAGACTACCCAGACAATCAGAAGTGTTCTAGAAAATCAGATGTAATAAGAAACTTAGCCCTAAAGACAATGCCCTAGCATGTATTGTGCCCCATCAAAATCATGCCAAGAACCAGAACATCAGGTTGGATGTTACCCCCCATAATGTTAAACTTTTTCAGCACATACATGTATACCTGACAGCAAAATGCATTTGACATACCTTAAGGAATTTATGCACCATATCACATATGAAGTTGAGAAAACTTGGGTCCTTGCTGCAGTGGGTCATGACTGTATTTCTTGCAAGAGGAACACCAGGTTTCTGAAAAATGTCAATATATTGATAATACCTGAATAAATCTAACCTACCATTGATATAACAAGAACAGCCAATAAATGCATGGTCTAGATTTTTCTGATCTCTTTTTTCAGGATGTGCCTGTCTTACCCGCAATTACCTTCATGACAGTGGAAGACACTCACCTGGATTGGCTGAAGCCAGTTCCACCTATTTGTCTCATCATCAAGTTTAAGTAGCTGAACAGCCCGGACGAACATCTTTGTCTCATGGTAAGGGAGAATGCACATAATCAGGTCATCAATGTTGTAGTAATGAATGTGATACCTGCAAATGAAACAATTCTTTGACCGAGTTGTGGCAGAAGTTTAAAGAGACAAATTAAATCATCATCCACTTTATTAAAACATGTTCCGT
This sequence comes from Notospermus geniculatus, assembly GCA_002633025.1. NCBI lineage: Eukaryota > Metazoa > Nemertea > Pilidiophora > Heteronemertea > Lineidae > Notospermus > Notospermus geniculatus. Next base: position 773,616 of record NMRB01000001.1, on the reverse strand, counting down.
CAAGTGATAGAGCACAGTGGGTCAATGGCTGGAATTACATTTAAAATGTAGTCAGGAATGAGGAGTATTTTCCAGGTTTCCAACCTGCATGGATGCTTACCTATAGACAAGCCATTCAATGACTTTGTGGGCTGGTTTCAGCAGGAAATATGGCGACAACTTAATCAGGATGTGGGATATTGTTTTGTTAAGTTTCTGGTTGACATCTTTAGTTTGCGTTGACCTCTCAAAATCCTGTGATGTCTCACTGAATAATGTTTCCTCAAATTCTTGGAAGGATGCATCAATATTTTCAAGCTCTTCCAACCCATTGAGACCTGTCAAAAAGGCAGATTTGAAGATGACCAGGAAAATGGGGTTAATGTAGAGGAAGTTTCCGATAGTGCTTAGGAGGAATTATACTGTCAGTATAATTCCTCTAAGGATAGTGTAAGAGAGGTACAATGGCTTTGCTACACATTCAAACTGTGGGAGAAATTTTTGTACCAACACAGAGACATCCAATTGCCTGTGATGAAGCATTGGTAGGACCGACATATGATTATTTACCTATGCCAAAGACAGTTT